>VDFB02062475.1:0-22595 GCA_007258455.2 Sequoia sempervirens
GTATAAGTCTCGATTCCACCTGCTTCGGCAGGACAGGGCGAGCACCAAATAACCCAACGGATAAATGTTGATACAGAGGTGACGATGAAGTCCTTCCGTCCCATGATGTCAGATCGTCTCGTTTGTCTGGTACTGTCTATTTTCTGTAATTGTCGTCATTGTGGTTGTGTTGTGTATGTCATACTTTATTAATGTGAGTGTTTAATAGGTGGTGATTTAGTTAATTGAATGTGGGTAATAATTGGTTATTTTAATGTTGATTTATTTGCATGAAAATATTTAAATGTTTTATTTAATTTTTATAAGTCATGTGTTTTGATTAAATGATAGTTAAATATTAAAGGTATTTTAATTATTTTAATTGATTATCAGGTGGGGATAATTATTAGAATAATTTATTTAATTAAATAGAAAATGTGTTGTGCAAGAAAGTGGTAAAAATGGAAATAAAAGCAATAAAACAAATAAAAGAACAAAAAGATAGAGTGAGCCAATGGGAATGGAGAGTTTGGAAAAAGCCAGTTTTTAAAGAATTGATTTTCTTTTAATTTTGATTTTTGAGAGTTTTTGAGAAAATGGGAATATATTTTTATATTATTATGAATTTTTAAGAGTTTTAGACACACACATAGATTTTTGTTTTGGGGAAGTTGTGCAAGGGATTAGGGGGAGTATTCTGAAAATTTAAAAAGGGTTTTGAAACCTTCTGTGGTATTTGGAGAAGGATTTTAGAGAGAGATTGTCAATCTATTTCTGGGTATGTTCTGGAGAGTCTTCTGAACAACAAAATAGGATTCAAGTTCGAAGGGGAAGTTCTGTGGAGGAGATTCGGAGGCACGATCAAGGAACACCTCGAGGGCATCGAGATTAACCAGGCATCTTCAGACTTTCGATTAAGCACTGGACATCAGGTTCCTCTCATAGTTTTTCCTTCTAGTACTTTCTTTCTTTATCTTTCTGCTTCAGAGAAAACAAAAAAAAACAAAATCTGTTAGATGTGATTTGTGTGAATAGAAAAAAAAAATTGTTGTTGAATTGAAGATTAGGAAAATATATAAGATTTAAACTTTTGAAAAGAGAAGAAAATATATATATAATATTGAACTGTTTTCCATTTTGTCAAAAACAAAAGAAAACCTTATTTTCTGAAACATTCAACTCAACAAAAAATAAGTTTTAAGAAAGATAATCTCTTTATTGAAAATCATAAAATTGGGGTTTTGGACATATATGTTTAAGTATGGCTGGATCTTTCTCTATGTTGTTTATTTTATTCTGGGATTTTATTTATCCTCTGTATTTTTACTTTAACTCAGTATATATATATATATATATGGTTATATTATTTTATGTATATGTATTTGATCTATTCGGCCGTACGCCGACACAGAATAAACTAAATAAATTTGTAATTCTGTAAAAAACGTGTTTCTGTGTTTTTATGTCGAATTTTATTCTGTATAAAAAAAAAAATATATATATATATAACAGCTTAAAAGTTTTATTTATTAAAAGAAAAATAAAAATAAACTAAAATAAAAAAATCGCTGAATACTAAATCTCGTATTAAAATTCGCTTAAAAAAAATGTATAAAAAAAAAAAAAAAAAAACTTTATTTATTTTGGGTGGGGGAGGGACGGCCGAAGCCGTACCGGCCCCCCCGTACCCCAAGGACTGCCACAGCAGTCTATAGGACTGCTGCGGCAGCCTTAAAAGGCTGCGGGTCTTCATTGGTATAGCTTTTGGTTTATATTTAATTCTTATTTATTTTTTTTAAATTTTATATATATATATATATGTATATATATATATGTATGTATATGGGTATATATATATATGTATATATATATATATATATTTATTTTATTTTTATTTTGTGATATAGTTGTAATCTATTTTAATTTAATAAAATTGGGAAATGATAATCTTGTATTTAATATTATTTATTTTAACGTGGAATTAGGATTATGTAATTTTAGTATTAATTAATTATATTTTGATAATGTATTTTTATATTTGATTCAAATGATTGATTTTGTTATTAAATAAATAATTGCTATATAGTTTAAAATAAACACTGATTAATTATTGTTTTGATTAAACAATGACGTTAGACAAGATTTAGGTTGTAGTTGTGATGGTGGTTCTTTGTATGTTTTATTTCTAATGGTATCGTGGTAAATAGAAAATGTATGTGCAATTAAATTAGTTGTTATTTTTGTGTTGTAAAACTTGTGTGCATGGTGTCTTCAGTTATTTGGTTGGATGTTTTATTTATTTTATTTTTACCATATTAGTATTGTTTTGTTCCTTTATTTTGGATGTGGGAACCCTGTTGTAGTAGGGAGTTCAATTCTAGTTATTGTTAAACTTGGTCTTTTCCAGAGGCTCGTCACTTAGAGTGTTATTCTCCTCTTGTTTATGCTCTTGAGCGTTATTGTCTTACGTTAGGAAGGGTTGAACGGTTGGTTAAACTTTTGGTTATGAATTGTTGCGAGAGGGTTAATGCCTCGCGTGTTCATGTCGTGGTATGGTGCTTTTATGTTTAGTTCAACCCTTGCCTAGTTTTGATTATGTTCGGGGTCATAGGGAGAGTGGCTCTTCGTGGGCGCCGGCGCCTCGGGTAAGAGGAAGTGCCAGGGGAACCCACGTAAGAGTAGTTAAACAAGTGATAACTTAAAAATAGAATTAGGGGGATGGGTAGTAAAACATACAAGATAAAGAAAAATGGATTACTCGTCTATGCATTAGGGCTACCGTAGACTAGTGATAGACTGAGTAGGCTGTGGTTGGCAAGGTCGTTGTCTCGTCTTCATGAGAGATTATCGGCTCCGCATTAGCTACCCTATGGTGTGCGCCTCAGTTAGGAGGAAGGGCCGGGGATCCATAGATGGGTGTCGGCACCCCGTTTGGAGGAGTGCTGGGGATCCCATGAGAGCTATGCGATGACACTCTCCACTAGACACCCTTGTTGTTCTTGTTTCTTGTTGCCTCTGGATATTGTTAATTTTATGTTGTTCTGATTATAGGGCTAGGGAATCCATAGGTGGGTGTCGGCGCCTCTTGGAGGAAGAGCCAGGGGATCCCATGTGAGCTATGCGATGTCCCTCCCCTTGACACTCGTTTGGCTTGTTCTTGTTGCTATTGGAATGGTGTATTGAATGGTTGATTCAGAGTTATTATGGAATCGTGTTCTTTATATTGGTTCTGATTTATTTGGAAATGTACTTTGGGTGTTGGTTCGGTTCTTCTGGATGTTATCTCTTTGTGATGTTTCTTTGAATTCTTGTGATTTGATTCATGATTGTTAAGTGTTAGTACTTCATGTTATCGTAATGAGTTCTTGGCTTTATTTGTTATGTGATTTGAGAACGTGATGGTTTTGCATTGCATACTTAGTTGTACTTGTTATGTATCATGTTGTTGTTGAGTCGGTTGACATTCATGGTCGGGTTCACTTCCTCGTCACCTCTGAGCACGGGGGGTGAGTTACTTATAATTCACATGGTTGGGTGGAACGTGCTCCGCACCCGTTGGGTTCCCCATCAGCGTCTTGTCTTCTCAGCATTCCGCAGTGGAGTTGTACCAGTGATCTGTTGTACTTCATATTTCATTATACTTGTATCAATCCCCATGTTGGGAAGTTCAATGTAATTCAGTATCAAGATTGTAATGTAATATTGAAACAATGATGTAATAGTTAGGATCATTTGCATCTCTTTTAAGAGATTTATCATGGATGTAATTATGCGATGTTTACTATAATCGCATCATGGTTATGGGATGTAACATTGTTTGTGATTATTATAGAGTTAATGGTTATGTTATAATCTTTATCTTTATTCTGTTTAGTGGTTGCAATGTAACCTCGCGTGCCCCAGAGAACCATGTGGATTAATGCTATGTGTTATGCTATGTGTTTATGATTTAATGTTATTGCATGTTTACTTTTATTATCTTAAAAAAAAAAAAAATTATTCGCGTTATGTGTGTGTTCTCTGGGGTTTGCACGGCGGGCGTTACAGCTTGGTATCAGAGCATAGGTTCATACACTGGGCACTATGTGTGCTCACTATGTAACCTTGCGTTTTGTCCCTAGAGTCTAGAGTTTCATTTGTTTTGTTGTGTTTGTTGTGAACCCAAGTTTCCTCTGTTAGTCGGTCTCAGGGCAATGGTGCAGGAAACTGATGGAAAGGATAGGACCCTCGGTGTAGTGCGCAATGCACCGATATCCTTCCTATCAAGGATGCACTATGAACCCTTGTGTCTTTGTGTGATGTGGTTTCCAGTGTTGTGAGTTATGTGTGTAGTTTTTGGCGTGATCTCTGCGTGATTCTTGTGTGCTTACTCTTATCTATTTAATGGCTTCCTGGAGTAAGCCATATCCTTGGGGGGGAGGATGTAATACCCCCATGTTACTAATACTTGTATTATTATTTCTTACTCTTATGTGTGAGCTTGATTCTACTTTCTATTGGTGATTAATTCACTGTCCTGGTGTGTGAGGATGCCTCCTGTATTGGGGAACCTTATTTCCTCTTGTTTACCGGCTTCCAGGAGTAAGCCAATTTTAAGAGGGGGAGGATGTAATACCCCTCCCCTTATTGTTTGGATTTAGTATTTTTCAATGCGTTGTTTGCTACTTATGACTATGATGGTATTGTTTGATTGGGTTAGTTAGATGATGCTATTATTTCGTTATGGACATGTTTATTTCATATGATATTATGGTTGGTTATGTTAGTTGATTTTCAGAATTGTATTATGATGCAATGATTTAATTAGATAGGATTACGAGATGAATTGTTAGTTTAGAAATGTTATTTTTATCAATTAAATTATAATTGTTAGAATAGGTGTGATGAAGGACAATATGGCATCACTCGTTCGCGAGTGCCCTGTTATGTTGCGATTCCTTCTCACAATGCAGTACTTTAATTTAATGTTTCGGTTTTATATATATATATGTATATTTGCACATGTACACAACTTCGTTTGTATGCAGGATTGCAGGTATAAGTCTCGATTCCACCTGCTTCGGCAGGACAGGGCGAGCACCAAATAACCCAACGGATAAATGTTGATACAGAGGTGACGATGAAGTCCTTCCGTCCCATGATGTCAGATCGTCTCGTTTGTCTGGTACTGTCTATTTTCTGTAATTGTCGTCATTGTGGTTGTGTTGTGTATGTCATACTTTATTAATGTGAGTGTTTAATAGGTGGTGATTTAGTTAATTGAATGTGGGTAATAATTGGTTATTTTAATGTTGATTTATTTGCATGAAAATATTTAAATGTTTTATTTAATTTTTATAAGTCATGTGTTTTGATTAAATGATAGTTAAATATTAAAGGTATTTTAATTATTTTAATTGATTATCAGGTGGGGATAATTATTAGAATAATTTATTTAATTAAATAGAAAATGTGTTGTGCAAGAAAGTGGTAAAAATGGAAATAAAAGCAATAAAACAAATAAAAGAACAAAAAGATAGAGTGAGCCAATGGGAATGGAGAGTTTGGAAAAAGCCAGTTTTTAAAGAATTGATTTTCTTTTAATTTTGATTTTTGAGAGTTTTTGAGAAAATGGGAATATATTTTTATATTATTATGAATTTTTAAGAGTTTTAGACACACACATAGATTTTTGTTTTGGGGAAGTTGTGCAAGGGATTAGGGGGAGTATTCTGAAAATTTAAAAAGGGTTTTGAAACCTTCTGTGGTATTTGGAGAAGGATTTTAGAGAGAGATTGTCAATCTATTTCTGGGTATGTTCTGGAGAGTCTTCTGAACAACAAAATAGGATTCAAGTTCGAAGGGGAAGTTCTGTGGAGGAGATTCGGAGGCACGATCAAGGAACACCTCGAGGGCATCGAGATTAACCAGGCATCTTCAGACTTTCGATTAAGCACTGGACATCAGGTTCCTCTCATAGTTTTTCCTTCTAGTACTTTCTTTCTTTATCTTTCTGCTTCAGAGAAAACAAAAAAAAACAAAATCTGTTAGATGTGATTTGTGTGAATAGAAAAAAAAAATTGTTGTTGAATTGAAGATTAGGAAAATATATAAGATTTAAACTTTTGAAAAGAGAAGAAAATATATATATAATATTGAACTGTTTTCCATTTTGTCAAAAACAAAAGAAAACCTTATTTTCTGAAACATTCAACTCAACAAAAAATAAGTTTTAAGAAAGATAATCTCTTTATTGAAAATCATAAAATTGGGGTTTTGGACATATATGTTTAAGTATGGCTGGATCTTTCTCTATGTTGTTTATTTTATTCTTGGATTTTATTTATCCTCTGTATTTTTACTTTAACTCAGTATATATATATATATATATATGGTTATATTATTTTATGTATATGTATTTGATCTATTCGGCCGTACGCCGACACAGAATAAACTAAATAAATTTGTAATTCTGTAAAAAACGTGTTTCTGTGTTTTTATGTCGAATTTTATTCTGTATAAAAAAAAAAATATATATATATATATATGATTAAAGTTTTTTTTTTATTAAAAGAAAAAAATAAAAATAAACTAAAATAAAAATCGTGAATCTGGTATTGCGATTGTTTAAAAAATGTATAAAAAAAAAAAACTTTATTTATTTTGGTGGGGGAGGGATGGGAGCCGTCGTCCCCAACCCCAAGGCCCTAGGTCTATAGGGTAACTGGCAATATAAAACATGGTCTTCATTGCTATAGCTTTTGGTTTATATTTAATTCTTATTTTTTTTTTATAATATTTATATATATATATATATGTATATATATATATGTATATATATATGTATGTACATATATATATATGTATATATATATATATTTATTTTATTTTTATTTTGTGATATAGTTGTAATGTATTTTAATTTAATAAAATTGGGAAATGATAATCTTGTATTTAATATTATTTATTTTAACGTGGAATTAGGATTACGTAATTTTAGTATTAATTAATTATATTTTGATAATGTATTTTTTATATTTGATTCAAATGATTGATTTTGTTATTAAATAAATAATTGCTATATAGTGTAAAATAAACACTGATTAATTATTGTTTTGATTAAACAATGACGTTAGACAAGATTTAGGTTGTAGTTGTGATGGTGGTTCTTTGTATGTTTTATTTCTAATGGTATCGTGGTAAATAGAAAATGTATATGCAATTAAATTAGTTGTTATTTTTGTGTTGTAAAACTTGTGTGCATGGTGTCTTCAGTTATTTGGTTGGATGTTTTATTTATTTTATTTTTACCATATTAGTATTGTTTTGTTCCTTTATTTTGGATGTGGGAACCCTGTTGTAGTAGGGAGTTCAATTCTAGTTATTGTTAAACTTGGTCTTTTCCAGAGGCTCGTCACTTAGAGTGTTATTCTCCTCTTGTTTATGCTCTTGAGCGTTATTGTCTTACGTTAGGAAGGGTTGAACGGTTGGTTAAACTTTTGGTTATGAATTGTTGCGAGAGGGTTAATGCCTCACGTGTTCATGTCGTGGTATTGTGCTTTTATGTTTAGTTCAACCCTTGCCTAGTTTTGATTATGTTCGGGGTCATAGGGAGAGTGGCTCTTCGTGGGCGCCGGCGCCTCGGGTAAGAGGAAGTGCCAGGGGAACCCACGTAAGAGTAGTTAAACAAGTGATAACTTAAAAATAGAATTAGGGGGATGGGTAGTAAAACATACAAGATAAAGAAAAATGGATTACTCGTCTATGCATTAGGGCTACCGTAGACTAGTGATAGACTGAGTAGGCTGTGGTTGGCAAGGTCGTTGTCTCGTCTTCATGAGAGATTATCGGCTCCGCATTAGCTACCCTATGGTGCCGGCGCCTCAGTTAGGAGGAAGGGCCAGGGGATCCATAGATGGGTGCCGGCGCCTCAGTTGGAGGAAGTGCCAGGGGATCCCATGAGAGCTATGCGATGACACTCTCCACTAGACACCCTTGTTGTTCTTGTTTTCTTGTTGCCTCTGGATATTGTTAATTTTATGTTGTTCTGATTATAGGGCTAGGGAATCCATAGGTGGGTGCCGGCGCCTCAGTTGGAGGAAGAGCCAGGGGATCCCATGTGAGCTATGCGATGTCCCTCCCCGTTTGACACCCGTTTGGCTTGTTTCTTGTTGCTTATTGGAATGGTGTATTGAATGGTTGATTCAGAGTTATTATGGAATCGTGTTCTTTATATTGGTCCTGATTTATTTGGAAATGTACTTTGGGTGTTGGTTCGGTTCTTCTGGATGTTATCTCTTTGTGATGTTTCTTTGAATTCTTGTGATTTGATTCATGATTGTTAAGTGTTAGTACTTCATGTTATCGTAATGAGTTCTTGGCTTTATTTGTTATGTGATTTGAGAACGTGATGGTTTTGCATTGCATACTTAGTTGTACTTGTTATGTATCATGTTGTTGTTGAGTCGGTTGACATTCATGGTCGGGTTCACTTCCTCGTCACCTTTGAGCACGGGGGGTGAGTTACTTATAATTCACATGGTTGGGTGGAACGTGCTCCGCACCCGTTGGGTTCCCCATCAGCGTCTTGTCTTCTCAGCATTCCGCAGTGGAGTTGTACCAGTGATCTATTGTACTTCATATTTCATTATACTTGTATCAATCCCCATGTTGGGAAGTTCAATGTAATTCAGTATCAAGATTGTAATGTAATATTGAAACAATGATGTAAATGTAACATTGTTTGTGATTATTATAGAGTTAATGGTTATGTTATAATCTTTATCTTTATTCTGTTTAGTGGTTGCAATGTAACCTCGCGTGCCCCAGAGAACCATGTGGATTAATGCTATGTGTTATGCTATGTGTTTATGATTTAATGTTATTGCATGTTTACTTTTATTATCTTAAAAAAAAAAATTATTCGCGTTATGTGTGTGTTCTCTGGGGTTTGCACGGCGGGCGTTACATGAACATAGAAGAAAATCTATTCTTTCCAATTCTTTGAAATAGTATACAAATTTTGTCTATTGATATCATAATAAAAATAAATTTGCAATTAAAAATTATTACTATTTATTAATTTTTTTTTTATTTGAAAGAAATTACATATTACCAAAATATAATTAAGTCTTATATAGACCAAAATCCTCTTTTATGGTATCCTCTTATCACTTGCTAGGGTTAATCTCTTGTCAAAAATTTATATGCTTATGTTTTAAAAATTTATATGGAAAAAGCTCACACTGTTATAAATTTTTAAATCATAAGCTTAGAAAAATAAGACGAAAATATTTAAATATTAAAAATCTACTTTAGATTGATAATTTTTATTAAATATTTTTAATATCTATTTATAGATTGATCATTTCATTTGACAATTAGCATTTTCTACAATAAATTGCCACAAATTTACATTTTATTTCTACTTTAGAATTACGTAACCTTAAATACTCTATACATTTTGCATACTAAAAAAAATATAAGATATATAAATTTTACCATTATAAAATGTATGGTCTTGATTCATATATTTAATGGTCTTGATCATCAAAATAGATATTATTTAAATATACTTAATATTTTTTCAAAAAAAATAATTATTTAAATTTATAATAATCACATAAAATATATTAAAATGTTTGACAAAAATATTAAAAATCTTAAATTGACATGTGTAAAATATTTAAAATACCTACCTCCATTTTTATTCAAGCATATGTTTTATTTTTATATACTTTTAATTTATAATAAAAATAGATTTGAAAAAATAAAAAATTTATATTTCAAAAATAAAAAATAAATAATAATTACTCAAATTAATATTATAAAATATTAAATATTTTAATTATTAAATTTATTAAATTATACATAAATCTTAAAACAATGAAATGTTCAAGAAAAGAATAACTTATGACATTACATGGTTAAGCGGCTGTGCAGCCAAAAAGAAAAAGACAAAATGAAATACATTTGGAGATGAAAAAAGAGACAGAAAATACGAAACTCTGATGGCGGGTAAAACGAGGAAAAAAGAGACAGAAAATACGAAAGTCTGACGGCGGGTAAAACGAAGACTGAGGCGGGAGAAACGAGGAATGCACATCATGCTCCATGCATCCATGCCCCAGGAATTAAAAAAAAGACAAAATGAAATACCATTTGCAGAGGAAAAAAGAGACAGAAAATACGAAAGTCTGACGGCGGGTAAAACGAGGTGAAACGAGGACTGAGGCGGCAGAACAAGGAATGCACATCATGCATCCATGCATCCATGCATCCATGCCCCAGTGCATTCCTTAAAACTGGATAGCCGCTGCCCTGTAACGATGGCTTGCAGAGTGCCAGCGAATCACTATGCGCTCTCACGGACCTCCTGTTTAATGACGAAGATTTTAAAAACTCTATTCGCACCGATCATTCCGAAGTTTCTCTGAAGGCTTTTTTTTCTGAAGGGAGATGAACCATTAATATAACGCGGGAAGCTAGGACAATTAAACCTTCACATTAACTGCCGCCGCTCCAGTGCCGTGCTTGGGCAAGTTGACTAGCAGCAGTGCGGTGCATCAGATCTCAAGGCAGACCGATGACAGCCAAAGCGGACCTGGCTTTGACGTGGAGGTGAAAGGAGGACAGCACGGCGGTCAAGTGCTACGAAAAAGTCGGGAAACATTAAGAGGCAGGGTATGCAGGGGTATGAGCCACAGGATGTCCCATGCCATTTTGTTGGCTGCATAACCAGTTCCTAAGAGCCTGCTCCACGATCTCTTCTCTCCTCTCTCCCTTCTGTGGGCTGTGCCCACAATAAATATAGCCTATCGTCTAAATATCGGCTAATTAAAAAAGTCTCCATCAGGTCAGTTTTTATGGGTAAGGATTGGAAAGTCGTCCATCAAACTGTGGAATCTCTTTTCATGTACCAAATTATATTTAAGGCTAGCGCTTGGAAAACTCTGTAAACTCAGACATCAGCCCCACTCAGTTCTGCAAAAATTTAGTGATCATATTGCTCATTGTTAACATCGGGCCCCCTCAAAAAGAAAACTGTATTGCAGCTTTCCCGTATTTGTGTAATAAAGAATCTGCCCAATAGTAGCCGAAAATTTCTGCAACAAGTTTTTGCCTGTAAGACCAAACTGGAAAAATGAGCTACAAAGTTACAATCTTTTTATAAATTGCGAAGACAGAAGAGACTTTAAACGCGAGCTAGTCCAAGATGAATCGTGAAGTTTTCCTTGCTGCCAAAAATGGCGACAAGAACATCATTCAAAATTTGTATAGCTCCGACCGCAAAATTCTGCGGGGGGCTACCTTTGAAGGCAATACTGCACTGCACATCGCTGCGAGGGAAGGCCATTTGAAGCTCGTTGAATGGATTCTTCAAAATGAGAAAGGCTGCTCTGGAGCTCGCAATGCTGATCGCAATACATCGCTGCACGAAGCTGCTAAGCGGGGAAATCATGAGATAATTAGTTCTCTTCTGGGCTACAACAAGCGTGCAGCCGCTAAACGCAATCAGTTTGGGGAGTCAGCTCTGTTAATAGCTTCAGAGCACGGTCACGTGGAAGCAGTGAGAGTTTTGGTGGAAGCCACACCGATATATATCATCCTCTGGCCAAGGGAGGACCAACAAACTTGCCTTCACGTTGCTGCTTATGGAGGGCATTTAGGTAACCCTCACCTTCAAGTCTATTCTGTTCCCAATTTTTTTGTGTTTTATACAGTCCTCACACCATCCTTTCTTTTTGCCATGGTTTTATTCCCTTTTTATCTTTGTTTGCTTGTCATTCGTGTCCATCTATTGACTTCAATATTAATGTATTCTAGAGATAGTAAAGTTGATACTTGGGAGGGATAGTTTCTGCAACATTTTGCAGCTCATTATGATTATTCAAGATGTCCACGGTGCGACTCCATTGCATTCTGCTGCTCACGGGGGAAATCTAAAGATTGTGAGTGAAATTGCAAAGAATCAATTAAATTGGAGGTTTTGTATGAATTGGTTTGACAAGAGTTTAATGAGAAAGAAGGATAAGTTTGGAAGGTGTGCAGTACATTTAGCAGCAATCAAAGGTAATGAGGAGATGATGGATGCATTCTTGTCAATAATGCCGGATTGTGTTGAAATTCGTAGTACAGACCTTAAAACTGCTCTACATTTTGCTGTTGAACACAACCAATTTGAAATAGTGAAGAAGCTACTCCCTCAAAACAAGAGAGAAGAAATGGCAGAACTAGTGAGGTATGACAGAGACATCTCTGGAAACACATTGTTACACTTGGCAACCATCAATGGAGTGGATCCAGAGGTTGGTCATTATATTTTTCTTTTCTTTTCTGCAATTATGAATTTGAAGATTCTTAATCCTTTCTTCTTGAATTCAAAATAGAAGATAAAAATGATAGGGAAAGTACAACATTCTCCATCTATAGATATAACAAGACAACATAAACATAAATTATATGTATTGCTTGCCCCCAATTCTTAGAAGATAACTACACATTAAATGAGGTTATATGATAGAACCAGATATTGCTAATATAAATTTTAAGTATAAGGACACAATCATAATTATGAATTTGTTCTAGTAGTTTCGTCTTCTAACAAAACAAAGATCAAATGCAAATTGTTGTATAATTATATTAATAGAGAGGTATCGTTTTCCTCAATCCAATCCAACACAAATTACAAAACTTAATATATTTAGCATTCATTAAATATTGAACTAAATACTTTCACTTTTTATTCACATTTACTACATTCAATTAGCTCATATTACCAATATCAAACTCATTATTATTCTAAATAGATTGTGCTATTCAAAGTTAGTTATATCCATCAACAATGTTTTTTTTGTGAAGACATCCACCATCACCTCAGTCCTCTCACACCATTAATTTGATTTAGAAAAGTAAGTTGCTAGTAATAATATCAAAATATGTAAAATTTTGAGATTATACACAAAGATTAAAAAAAAATTAGAAACAATAATTTTTATGTTTTCTAATTCAAATATAAAATATAAATTTATAGAATCAAATTATCTATTTGATTATATTTTATATTTTTATTTTACTGTTATTTTAATATTATTATTTTTAATTACCAATTTGAAAACAATTAAGGTGAACATTCCTTTTTGTTAAATTTTGCAGCTTGTAGAATATCTTTTAGCATTTGTAAATGTGAACTCCATCAATAATGAAGGACTTAGTGCACTTGACAAAGCTGCTCCTGGCACAATGAAAAATGAATACAAGTTTACCAAGATCACAGGGATTTTAACAGACCACAGAGCATCTAGAAGTTTCATAGGAACTTCTAGACCTTCTAATTCAATGGCTTTCAAACAAGAGCGCAATGGAGTTGAAAAAATTATGGATGTGGACACCCTGGTGGCATCACTAATTGCCACCATCACATTTGCAGCCATTTTTACTGTACCAGGAGGAATTGATGATAAAGATAGTGGGAGTGCACCTGCTACTGAAGTTGCTCGAATGGCACAAGAAACCCTTTTTCAAGTGTTCTTATTCTCTGATAGCCTTGCCATGTTTTCCTCCCTCACAGTTGTTATTGCCTGGTTATTTCGAGAACGCTTACAAACAAAGCTTATTGCAGATCATTCATTATTGGCCAAGTTATCAGTTTTGAGCTTGGGGACTTCCATAGTCTCTGTTGGACTTGCGTTCTTGAGTGCAACCATTCTAATTACAATACCCCGTAAATCTAAACATCAATATGAATTGTTGTTATGGGGTGAGATACTCACAGGTTTTTCTGCACCAGCACTTTCGCTCATTGTGCTGGCAATTTTGTGGGCTGTTGAGTATAATTTCAAAGCTACAGTGGAAATCAAAGCCCGACTTAGGAAGCAACTTAAAGAGACCCTCATCTATATAATTCCACCTCTTGCTGTTGTATTGGGAATTATTATTGGTTATGGATGTAAAAACTTTCCTTGAGAAAGCAGTTGACAATATATTTTCTGTAAGTTTCTAGTTTTTTGCTTTTAAAAATTGTGGTTTTACAATTTTTGCTAGGACTGTATAGTTCTCATACCATATATCCTTCAATTTACAAATTTCTGGAATTATGCTTACTAAAATTACTATTAAATAATGATCTTCTTGTATCAATCTGATGCAGGCTGTGAAATTGGCCTTCCCACTAAATGGCCTACTCTTGAAGAATTCATATGGTAACCGCATGCTATGGGTTTTTGGCAGTTTCTCTGTAATTTAATTTACTGGTACAACCAGTACGGTGTGTTATTATCTTTCTGCATGTTGCATTTCCATGTAGCTAGTTTTTCTCATGCTTATGATGTTGTAGGAACCTCTGTTATGATGGATTATAAGATTCTCTCTATTTGCTATCATGACAGTTGCTTATGAACGTACAAAGAGTAGTTGAAAATGTACTCATTATTTAAATGAGGAGTAGAAAAATCAATATACCGTATCTTATATGACTACACATCAACCACAAGTTTTAGAGTTATTTTCGAAAGGCAGGCATAAACAATTGACAGATGCATTGTTTGATTGAGAGGTTATTTTCCACAGAAACAATCAATGTATTGATTGTGATGTACTGATTGGTGGGTATTCTAATAATTTCATTTAACATCAAAAATTTAAATTTATAAAATTTATTTTAGATGGGATAGGGGAGACGGCCCAATAGTCGTGCGGGGTCTAATAGTTGCGCACCCAATCATAAATATAATACCCAATAGTCGTTTATATAATGTCCAATAGTTGTGATTTGACTACCCATAATTAAACAAAATGTATGCTTTTGATCTAAAAAGCAACCAATCATGTGATACCACATCAGCGCTCAACTACTCATGATGTAATGCACGAGAATTGGTCTCACTATTTTTTGGGGCCTTTTTGGACACCTTGACAAAAACGCACGCTGATGTGGCATCATATTTGATGATGTGGCCTTGAAACCTTAGTTATAAGCAGAGAACTTGCCAAGTAAGCTGCTGTAAAAAATTGGGAGTGATTTGAAATTTCGACGTAGGATAATTAGAAGCGCGAAATTAGGGTGCACAACTACTGGGCCCTCTCCCCTAAATAGTTTTTTCTTAATTTTTAGAAAATCAATTATTTGAAATTTTGTTTTTAATTTTTTTAAATCATGAGAAATTTTTTAGTATTAATTTCTATCAAATGTTTTTGGAGTGGATTTATTTTCTACATGTCAAGCATCTACAATTGTTATCTTCCTAAAATTTATAAGTTTAATTAATTAGATCATAAATTCCTAAAACTTTGAAGCTTATATTATTTTGTCCATTGCTATAAATTCATAGGACCATCTACTAGTGGAATATTCCTAAAAATTCTTAATGTTGACTGTTCAAATATTTTAGGAAGGCCCCTACCATGAGACCATAGCCTAATATTCAAAATCAACTTTAGTTTTAAAATATGTTTTATATGGAAGAAAGAGCTTGGTAAATTATTACTAAAGGTAAAATAAAGTTAGAAAGCAATCTCATGGAGACACCAAGAAAGTGCATGGAAATGGTATACAAAAAGGGGGTCAAAAGTGGCCACTTTTTTTTATAAAATCAACTAAACCTCATATTAGATGAGTAAAATAATATGAATTCTAGTACTCTAAATATAGTTTCTAAACTATTAAAGTTTTTTCAAAAATTGTTAAGATTAAGAGGATGAAATGCTCTCCACACACAAAAGTGTTCCTATTTTTTTTTTGTAAAATATAACGTAGCATCTGGTGTATTCCCCTCTATTTTTTGTTGTTGCATTTAGTATTTTGAAAAACCCATTGATAGAAATATAGTTAAGAGTGAGAACTAGACATATATTTTTTGTAATTTTTTATTGAATATCTTTTATTATGATTTTTCAAAGTGAGTGCAACTGAAAAATCACATCATGAGTATACATGTTACATAACTTGCACTAAAATAATAAAAATGGAATTTTTTTCAATGTGTAAATAATGAAGTGTAGAACAATCATATATTTTTTGTTTCAAATTTTGACAAGTAGATCAAAAGCTTTAAAGAAAAATGAACACATATGTATCTAAGAAATATAGAAACATTAGTAAAAGAAATTAAAAACAAATATGTTAATGTATTTCAAATATATAAAGAATGATTAGAAAGCTTAGAAGATATGTGAAATGTTGGTGGTAATTTTATTAAAAATGTTATACAATGTGTAACCCTGATGACATGCAAGTTGAGAAATGAGAATAAAGGTCAAAAAAATGTGAGATGGAGGAAAATAAACAATCCAAACCTACTCTCTCATTACTCAAACCTATTCCAAAGAAAGAATTGCAAACAATTCTTTTTAGTTAAAAGTGTGTTTGTGTACTATGAAACACAAAATACAAGCACATTCTATGAAACATGAAATATGGACTCGCATTTTTCTACTCTCTTCATCTCTTTCTCTCACTCTTCATGTCTATCTCTCTCTCAATCTTTTTACATCTCTCTCATTATCTCTCTCTCTCTCTCTCTCTCTCTCCCTCCCTTAGTCACTTTATCTTCCTTCTCTTTATCTCTCTCCATCCCCAATTTCTCTCCCTACCTCTCTCCCTTCATTATTCTCTATCTCTATCTCTCTTCCTCCCCCTTTCCCTCTCCTTCTATCTCTTTCTAAGTCTCTCATAGTTTCTTTATGTTTCTATCCTTCTCCCTATCTATTTATATCCCTCTCCCTTTCTATCCCTTTATCTCTCCCTCTCTTTATCTTTTTCTCCCTCTCCCTCTCCTTGTATCTTTTTTATCTCACTAAAAAAATATTTTTCTCTACCTCTGCCTATCTCTCTCTCACACACTTTCTCTCCCTCTCCCTAGATCTCTATTGAATTCCCTTCTCTTTAGATTATGTATTTTGAAACTTTCTTATGAGCTTCATGACCCAAACTTCACATTCTTACATCGTTATTTACACAAGATACCAAAATATAAAAATGTCATACTCTAATGTTGTAACAACCCCAATTATGTTTGGTCCTAATTTTATTAGTTTTTATTTCGATCAAATGGCAATAAATATACCTTCTCCTTCAATAGGTCATGTTCAATTCAAGATTAGATCCTAATACTAGTTTCCATTATACAAGCTCTGAATTTGACCATGAGGTCACACTAAATGTCTCTCAATCCCAAATCTATGATATCGATTAGCACGTTGGAAAATGTTAGAAATTTTGATACGTTGAGAACACATTTAGTGTCATTGTACCCCCAAACTCTTCATAATCATTCTAAAGGTCTTGAATTAATTTAAGGGATTTTAAATATCATTCACAACAATGCCTTAGCCTTAATTGCTTGCCTCAAAAGAAATATTCAGTTCTCGTCTAATGGGATTGACAAATAAATGTTCATGTTAATGTCATTTATAATGTCCATATGTTCAATATGTAGAGTGGGAAAAGTGATCCTAGATCTAATTAGATTAGCTTCTTTTTAATTGACTCCACATTTAGACATAAAACCAGCTAGGGTTGATGAGTAGATTACTAACACAAGGAAGAGCTAGTCTCCTAGGGTTTGGTCCTTTGAGTTGCAAATATGAATTTTTTTATGTAGATCATGTTTTAACAAAGCTTATTTGACATAAACCCTTGATCCTAAAATGTAATTCATCAGATAGACAAAAATGAAAAATGAGGAAACAAACCCAGATTTGAAAAAGGTAGATATTTGTGTACCTGTCATCAAAATTTGAAGAAAAAATTGCTAGTCAGGGGTGTGGACGCCCTTGAATGAGATATAATATTTTGAATTTACAAACTTCTATGTTGTAAGGTACATATCTGCACTTTGTTTTCTTGTAGCAATCTATTGATAGAACCTTCAAATTTGACCTACACACATTAAAAGAAGGGGAAATGTTGTGTTGTATAGGGATTTTCCTAAGTCAAAACCTATTTTGGTGTTTCCACCTCCACATACAAAAAATGATGATAATCAAGAGGGAATACCATAGGCCAAGCAAAGGCCAAAACAAAAATTGACTGAAATGATAAATGATAATTGACAAGAGTGCCTTTGGTATGAAATCCTTGATGAGGTGATGCCACACGACAAGTTTCCACAAATTTTGATTGATTTATGCTTGGATTGCTTGATATACCTGAAAGAGGTTAGTACTCAAAAAATAGTAGATTGATATAACTAACATGTAGATGATAACTCAATACTTCTTCATAATTTGATCGTGTAATAGCTCCTTATTCATAATCATCTCTTTTTTAATGTTCAAATGAGAATAAAACTTGTTTATATATACATCTTGATTGATATATTTGATTATAGGCCCAAACATGGGATCTTTTTAATTCTTCAAATATTGACACCAAAATTTAAATTTAAAATAGAACCCCTTTAAGGTCAAGGGTGCCCACACCCTTGATTGGGTGCTTTTTACTCAAATTTGTCAAGATGTTGAGGATTTAAATATATTTTATCAATATAGCCTGGAAAAAATAAATTATAATGTTATAGGCCAAAATAGGGTGTCAAGGTACTGTGAAATTGTTAGGGGTGGCAATTTATGATGCTACATAATACATATATGGTTTCTAGATCTATATAATCTAGAGTGTTGCATGCTTCATCTTCTAGATTTACTTGCCTTCACATGCCATGCGATATGGATTTCTTGGAAGGTACCTTGGAACCTCTATCCCCTTTGGTTCACATATCTTCTCTCACAAGCTTTAACTTCTTCCAAAGTAGGTATATTTTCTAGTATCCCACCTCCTTTGCATAAAATAAAGCATATAATCAACCAAATTATGCAAAATGTAGGACACTTTCAACATTAGCTTGCCTTGCTATCCACCTCTTCTACTTAACCTCTCATCCCACTATACTATCATTGTATCCCATGTACTTGTATATCCTTATTATCCTAATTTATACTATCTTTGAGGTTCCTCACTATGAAAATTATGATAGCAAGGGTGATATACAAACAGGTGTTCATCTTTATAACCTTGTGTAGCGACTATTTTTCAAGACCAATTGCTGGTAAAAATATTCTCGTAATCATTGAAATCCATTGCATTAGATTGATATTTCTCACTTCTTGATCACTCAATAAATTATTTAGATCAATTAGTAAATCAATTCTTTAAACACTTTCAAACTAATATAAGCCCCCTAAGTCATCTTTACTGACCTGGTGCATTGCAAACATGGTTTTTATGAAAAATTAATTGATTTTATATTTAGATACCAAATCCTTGTTCTCTCACATTCCATACATGCACTCCCTAGTTTATATTTGCAAAATAATTTCATAAGAAACCTTTAGCCTCTACTCAAGGATACAATTTTACGAGCAAGATATTCTTCTTTTGCATGACTTTGTACAACATTTTGCAACTACAAGCAAAGTGTCAACCAATTTGAGGAACCCAACCAATAGGCTTCTACTATATCTTTCATGGCTTTTTCTTCATATAATAACTATAAAAAGAATTAAAAAATATTTTAAATAATTATCCTTCTATTGTAAATAACACTCCTACATTAGTACCTACTATTGTACTGGCTATTTTTTTGTTTAAACTCAAAGAAATTGGCAATTCACAAAATTGTCCAAATCTCTCTATTCAATACTGTAGCAACTCTTAAGAAAAAATTTAGTGTAGTTTTTCCCCATCTGATCACTAGATAATGATCAGCCCCTTGCACCTTCATATGATGTAAAGGCCTTTTACTAGCACTATAGAGTCTCTAGCCATGATATTGAATGATGCTTACATCTTAAGAATATAGTGCACAATACCTTATCAATTCAAATACCATCCAAGGCTCTAAAATAAACAATAAAGGAAATAAATATGCCATTAAGCCTAATTATATTATATCTAGATATACAAAAACCATTTATCACAACATTCCTCTAAATTTGTAGACATTCTTCTTGTTTTTCTTACACAAGATATTAACATCAATAGTTCCCCCTCTCCTTTTATAGATATGGTAAGGATGGTGGACACCCACCTTTGAGATCCTTGAAAATAGGTTATCCCTAAAACCTACCATCTCTTTCTCTTTTATCAATGTGTCATGGATATATAAAATGGTTCTCTTTACATTCTTGCTAAAGTCAATGGGAAACCCATTTGAGGAGTACTTATTGACCCCATTAGCATGGCCACTTTAGTCATAGAGGAATTATTATATGTCCATGAGTTGTATAAAGACAAGTAGGAAAAATTACAAGTCTTTATATGAATGCATGTGATGGCCTTTCCATGCTTACCTTTCGTTTTCTTAACCTTTATGTCCAAGTTGGAAAAAACCCTAGAAATTAATTTATCATACCTAACTTTCATTTATTTCATCTAAAGTTGGGCCACCCATGTCTCAACTTGATACAATTGATCCCCTCCATTGTTCATAAATGTCTCAAGTTCTTGTATAATAGCTTGCAAGGCATATGATTCAACATAATGGATTTCAGCCTCTCTTGTTGCATGACAACTTCTTGGATTATTTTTGGTTGACCCCTATGTGTTGGTGTAAATAGGTATTTTACCTAACTAGTTCATTAGTGGGTCCTATTTAGATGTTAATTATACTTAGTTCCTAGGGAATCTTTCTAGAAGGTCATTAGTTGTCATTAGATCTTATTAATCTTTGACATTTAATGATTGTGTCATTATCTCATGACATGATTAAGATACTTGTCATGATATTTTCTAATCCTAGGTATGGCCTTGGATATATAACTAAGTGGTCTCATGTAACATCATATAATCATAATCTATCATTTGCATCCTTTGATAGAATATTATTATTCTTTCATAGTCGATATCTCTTTTTCTTTCATGAAGTTCCTAGATCTTGGGTGGCTATGATCTTGAGCCAAATCTTACATGGTATTAGAGCTTGTGGGATTTCTTCTTGTTAGTCTTTATTGAGAGATCTAGGTTGCAAATCTTGGTGGATCTTGAAAAATTGAGTATGCTCTTCTCTTGTATTGATGATGACCTAGGGATAATTAGAAATTCATAAAACTAATTTATACTAGATTTGAGGGTTTCCTCTTTGTGTCTTTTTATCGCACACCAAATTGGAGCTTGTTGGTGCAAATTTGAGCTCACCTTTGAGTTCAAAGGGTTCACCAATGTTATTTTTACCTTAAATTATTTTTTCTAAATTAGACATTTGAGGCCAAATCTATGAGGGTTTGAAGCTAACAAGTGGTTGTTATATCCAAGAGATAACTACAACTTTGGAGCACTTTGGGTCAAAACAAAGCCTACCATCACATCTAGGAGGGCCAAAACCCCCAAGAGCAACTATCAAATCATCAAAATCTGAGTATGTGCCTTGGGCCCTCAGAGAAAAAGTTTTCCAGTTTGTTCATACAATCAACCATACACTTGTATGATCATATAGTTTGATTGTTAGAAAAAAAAGGTCGTCGAGGTGATTTTTTTTATAAATTTTATAAATTTTTAAAAGCTTCTTTAAAAATTTTTAATATAAAAAAAAAATTATTTGCACATACCTGCTGTATACATCCAAAATTGGCCTGGAGAATATTAATTAAATACTGGTTATTTAATTAATAAAAATATTTATTTCCTCTATTGTATAAATAAATTGCAAATTTTATTTATATAGTTCATATTGCTTAATTCCTCTTATCTAAACCACTTTCTTCACGATTTAATTAAATAATTTTTTTTAACTAATTTTTTTTATTTGATTAATTCCCTCTCATTATATTTGAATTTTTAATTCAAATTTTGTCACATTTCTCCATATTCTTCTAACCTCCTTCCACATCTCACCATGTGTCACATGAAATTAATTATTCCTAATTTCTAAAATGGGCATTTATCCTCAACAATCTCAACAAACTCAAGGACACATGGCTTCTTCTTTCCATTTATTCTTTTCTACACTTGGAAAGCTTGTCCCATTAAAGGGGACAACTTCCTTGATTCTCTCTAACCTCCTCATTTCTCACCACCGATCTCTCTAGACTAAATCCTGATCATCCATTGCTGCCAACTCACTTGATGCCTTGGTGAAATCTATAAATAGAGGCTCATTTACAACTTTTTGCATAAGAGAGAATTGCATACAATTACTCTACAAAAATCATCTTATTGCATACAATTACTCTGCAAAAATCATCTTAGCAAATTTGAGAGCTAAGTTTACATTCCAGTTTAGCATTTAGAGTAATTTAGCAAGTAAATTAGAATCATGGATTCTTTGTTAGATGTGTCTTAGTTTACTTACAACATTTAGAGTCATTTCACAGCATCTCTATTAGTTAAATTCAACATTTACAATCATTTTAAATTAGCATTCTATATACAATAGTTTATCATCCAACATATCATGGGTGAAGCCACAATAGTGGTTTACAATTTGATGGAGGAAGGAAAACTGAGAAAAAATGACCCCATGGCAAAAAAATTAGTTTTAGGGGTTTGAATGAACCTACAAGTTCGACCGAACCAAAAAGGGGTTCGACTGAACCCATTAATCACTGGGTCCACATTTCCCACCCAAAAAAAAAAAAAGCATTTTGAAGGGGGTTCGAATGAACCATGGTTTGCTCGAACCCCCTGGTTCTAGTGAACCCCC
>VDFB02062475.1:22800-50364 GCA_007258455.2 Sequoia sempervirens
ATTGGTTTTTGATTCTAGTTCTTTGATTTCTTAAAAAATTTAGATTATCACAGGTTATATTAAGTCATTCTCATTTTGGGACCTTTTGGAACTTCGTTATTGCTCCTATGATAAAATTTTATGTGTAATTTATTTGAAAGAGCGTATTTTTTGTGTAATTTACAATGTGTCATAAGATTGATCCCATTTTGTATGAAAATTGTACTTTGTGTTTATGACCAAATTTGGCATCTGTAAGCACTACTATCAAGTCCACTTCATTTTTTTGGCAAGTGGCACCTATAATCACACTATGGATAAGGTGTCAAATCATATATTACTTGCTCGTGGTTTCTTGATTGAGTAATTTGGTGGGTTAATCTTGAGTTTGTTTGTTGGTTGTAACCATGTCTTAGAATGCATGGAAAGTAAAATGTGATTGTTGTGGGAAGAAAAAGCATACAATAAATAAATTCTTTCTAAAATAACTTGATGATTTGAACCTTCTTTATGAACTTCATCAGTTGTAACAACTTTGCATTGTCAATGACATCAATTTACCTAATTCCTTTGAACTAGCATCAATTGAATCATCTAATGTTCTTACTTCATCATATGTTGTGGACACAAGTAGGGAGTATAAGTGTAGTCCAATGGCATGCACTAATATATCATCTCCTTCATCTACTGTTGTATCTGATGGTACTTGTGTTGCCATGGTTTTGGCTCCTTGTGATTTAGTGTAACAAGACATTCATTATCTTCCAAATTCATTTACTTTGGATAATTACTTGATAGACATTTTAGATTCTTTTGATTCCAACATTTCAGATTTGGCAGATACCATTGATTGAATTTATCTTCTCTTTGATGGGGATGATCCTTCTTCAATTGTTGTGAGGGAGCACTCTGACCCTATTATTCTTGTAGTCATTCTCTACATGATCATTCCTTATAGTTTGACATGAGTGTGGATACTTTTGGGAAACATTTAGAGGATTATTTGTCTTACGAGGAGGTATCTTTGTCTTTGAATTGTGTTCTACAATTGTTTCTAGGATATTCTAGATTGTCCTCTTCTGTAGTGTGGCCTAGAATGATTATTTGAAGTGTGATAGCTTTTGGAATCAACATAGAGACACTTGATCATACTTCAAAGACATCACACATCATCTATCTTCCCTCTTCTTCCTTTCAAGAATGGGAAGACATCTTTCATACCATCTTGGTTTTGTTTCCTCCTAAGGGGAGGAATATTGTTCAATAGTTTTGTATCATCTTCAACATTCAATTTCAAGCATCTACCATCATTGCAGGAGACTCACCATTAAGGGTAAGTGTAGGATCATGGGGGTCCAAAAAGTGGCAATATGACAAAAAGTGGCTGACAACTTTTTTTTATCTAAATTTGATGAAATGAAAATTGTTTTTTGAGAAAATTATTAGCTTTCCAAAAATATAAGATATGCCTTATTTGGAATTAAATAGATAATTATTATTGATTTTCTACATATAGTCTAACTAAAATCTTAATTGATAGGATGATTGAAAAATATCTATAATTCTATGCTTCCCATACTATAGGATTAAAAAATAATAATAATAATTTAATAAATTTTTGACCAAGTTATGGTGGTCAAACTATCAAGTTTTAATATTTTAAAAATAAATCTAATAAAAAATTCATAACTAATTACTTGCAAAAATTACATAAAATAAATGTGGTACATCTCTGGCATAGGTCCTCTACTTATTGAAAGTTTCTCCCAAAAAAATATATTATTTTCTTCTTGCATTTAGGTTGACGCATTAAACTCTATTTTTATTTTTCTTTGAAAATTTAGTACTACTACATTGAAATTTCAAACTTTCATGAAATAGATTTCTATTTTTAAAAAGGATTAGTATCCTAGAAACTACATTAAATTTATACAAAATTTTGTTATTACATGTTTTTCTAAATTATGTTAATAACTTATTCAAAAATTTTATGTCAAGTTGCCTAACTTCTATTTTTTTAAATTTCAACCTGCCACTTATGTCTAGTTTGACCCCCAAGGATCTCTACATTGAACCTGTGGTCGCATTGTCTATCTTATTCTCCTTATGGGGTGGTATTTTCCCTTTGACATGGGTTTTGTCCTTCTCATCTCTTTAGCGAGGTTACTTTGTTTTCATCTCCTTTTGGGAGTGAGCTCTGAGTACCATTGATTCCTTCTCCCTTTTCTTTGTTTTACCTGTATTCGGTATACGTAACCCAACATTATTCCTCATAGCTAGGACCCATCCTTGCATCATTTGCATAATAATTTATTTATCCCTAATTTGCACTTAAGGGGGGGTGTCGGTATAAATGGGTGTTTTACCTAACTAGTTCATTAGTGTTTCCTATTTACATGTTAGGTTTACTTAAGTCCTACAGTTCAATCTTTCCAAAAGGTTGTTAGTTTTCATTATATTTTATCTTATCTTTTAACATTTAATGCTTTTTTCCTAGGTCATTTAATATTAGTTTTATCACAACATAGGATTAAGGAAATTTTCATGATCTTGTCTAATCTTATGTCTCACATTGGATTTATAATGAGGTGGTCTCATGTAACAATCATATAATCATATTCTATTATTTTCATCCTTTGATAGAATAACATTATTCTTTCATAACTGGTATCTCTTGTTCTTTCATGAAGTTCCTAGATCTTGGGTGGCTATAATTTTGAACCAGATCTTGTATGGTGTAGAGTATTCTATACCAAATCTTACACTATGAACCTCTTTGACTCTACATCAATTTATTATTTAAATCAAGTATCAAAAATTCAAAGTGTCTTAGAGAGCATTTTTGTCTAGTGGTTGTTCTTCCCATTTTGCAAATGTTCACCCTTCAATTTAGTAGCCTTCAATAATTTCTTATGTTCCTCAATCCTTTCCTCTTAAGTGGTTAGAGGAAAGTAGTCTGTATTCGTATGCCTTTTCATTCCTCTTATTGTTTCATGACCTTTAGCTTGGTGGTCTTTATTCCTAACCCCACCTCTTTTATTTTTGAAGGAATGACACCCTTACTACATAAACCTCCTCTTTTAATCTCACTTTCCAATAAATTCTTTCATTCCCCCCCTTTCCCCTTCAATAGTACAAATAAAGTAGCCCATGGAAAATCCTCCTCATGCACTTGTGGTTTCCATTTTATAGAGGAAGGAAATTATCCCACATCAGTAGACCCTCATCTTTCCCCAATTGAATCTATATCTCAATTAGACATAACCATCTTGTGAAAGATCACAAGTTTCATTGATGTGCTAGAGCTTGAGTGTGTTTCCCTATCCAATATTGGTCTTGAGCATCTCCCTCTTATTCAATCACCTCTTGATTTGAAAAATTCATCTCAACCACCACCTCTTCCTCCTTAGTTTAAATATATTCCAACCCTAAATTTTAATCCCTTCTACACATCCTCTATATCTATATGAGAGGATAAAAAAATAGATTCATGTAATCTTGGCCCCATGACCCCTAATATTCCTCCCTTGTTTTGAGCCTTTACATATACCACATTTTAACATCATATCTTGCACTACCCTCACTTCTCATATTTAACATCATAATGATATTCCTACCTTTTTCTCATCTATATATGTGTGTGTTTGTTTTGTTCTCCCTATCGTCATTCTTGATATATTTTGTTAGGTCCTTCTAGAAGGCCCATGTTACCATTAGGCTTTATGTTTTACAATTTATGGTTTAGGCGTTGGGCATTAGAATTTAGGGTTTGAGTTTTAGGGTTTGAGATTTAGGGTTTAGGGTCTTATTTTTTTAGGGATCAGGGTTTATGGTTTATGGTTTGGGCTTTATGGATTTAGGGATCATGGTTTACGGTTTAGGGTTTATGGTTTGCGATTTACTATTTAGGGTTTATGGATTGGTCTTTAGGGTCTTAATTTAAGGGTTTAGGATTTACAATTTACAATTTCAGACTTATGGTTCAAGGAAACTTAGGTTTCAGGGTTGTTTTCTTTATGGTCTAGGACCTTTAATGCTTAGGCTTTAGCATTTAAGGTTTAGTGTTATGGGTACAAGGTTTAGGGTTCAAGGAAATTAACCCACACTAGTATACCCCCCTCTTCCCCTAATTGGGTCTCTATCTCACACTAGACCTAACCATCTTGTGAAAGATGACAAGTGTTGTTGATGTGTTATAGCTTGAGAGTGTGTTTCTCTATCCAACATCAATCTTGAGAATCCCCCTCTTATTCAGTCACCTCTTGATTTGAAACTTTCTTCTCAACCTCCACCTCTCCCTTCCTAGCTTAAATATCTTCCAATGCTAAAGTTTAAGCCCTTTTACAACTCCTCTAGATCTAGATGAGAGGAACTCAAAATGGATTCATGTATTTTTGGCCCCATTCCCCCTAATATGCCTCCCTTGTTTTAGCCTTTGGACATGTGACATTTTGACATCAAGGTAAGTGCACCAAATTGTGACACAAAACGGTGGAACATTTTAAAGAAACTCAAAAAAGTGTATATTGTGTGTGCCAAATAAAATATAGTTTGTAAAACCCTCTTATTTTGTAATGTACAACTTGTGCTTGCATTTTTTTACCTTTGCAACTCACACTCACCAAAAGGAGATCATATTTTGCACTCTTATCTTGTGATTTTTCATGAGGATGCTTCCAAGACATCAAAGATGTCAAAGAGGTATGTGTTTCTATTGTTTTAGTTTTAAATTTGAATTAAAATGTAGATTGAAATGGGTTTTTAATTAAGCTTTGTTTTAATTTCTAGGAAATCTATCTCCACCTCCAAATATTGAAAATTCACAATCACCTCCTCATGAAGACCCTCCCAAACAAGAAGAACATCAAACACCTAACTCAATTCATAGGCATCCTCAAGGAACTCAAGAAAATATTTTTAATCAAATAGAAAACAAAAAAGAGAGTTTGAAAAATTCATTGCCAGATTAAATGGACATGCTACAACTCACCCTCATAGGAGAGGCATTGTCAAATCCTTAAATTTGATTATAACTCATGTAGGAGAAATGAGTGAACACATTTGTTTTTGGTGGAATAAGAGGGAGGAATTAAATTTTTTTTATGCTAGTGGACTTTCCTATGTGTAAGTGAAAGAAAAAATTAGCAAAGCCGACTTGTGTGCTCTTTTCACAAACCCAAGAACTAATGCACCTTTATCACATGCATGCAAGAGGTTCTCCATCTATTGATGCCACCATGAATTAATTAAAAATATTTTTTGGGGGTGGTGGTGGGTGGCTTTTGATGAACCTCCATTCAATAACTATGACTTGTCCCATAGTATTTTTTGAGGAAACTCTATTGTGAGTTTTTCCTCAATAAGATGCCAAATTATTATGACTATGTAGAATTTCAAGGTAGAGGTGGGGGCTCCACACATGATAGAGTGGGTACACAATGTAATCCACAACTAGAATCGAGAGCCTTGGAAAAACCCATGGTGGAGCATGTCACTAATCCTTCCATTATGAAGGACTGTAATGAGGTGGACACGTTGGAATCGATTAGCTCACTCACTCAGAGCATTCTATAGTGTGTGAGGCCTCTAGTAGAGATTGATGTGGGTGAGACTTCTAGGCCTAGAGTTCCAATCCACTGTTGTCATTCTTGTGGTATTGTTTGCACATATGATGGTAAGAGTGCTTGGGATGTAGCTACACAACATACATCAACTACAAAGCAAATAGTTATGATAGATGCCTTCTTAAGTGAAACATTCAACATTGATACTTAGGTAAAATTTAGCAAGTTCATTTAATTTTTTTTATTAAATTATATTTTTAAATATAAGAATAACTAAATTAGTAGAATGAATATGATGAAAATTCAAGGTTGGAGTGTTGATGATATGTGCATCATTTCTCCCCTATATATTTTTTTCATTGAGTCCATAGATATGCAACTAGTATTAAAGAAATAATTATTACATGTGAATAGTTAAACCTTATATGAATGATTGTCTCATAACATGCTTTGGATGTCAAATAGTTTTCTAGTGGAACTTCATCATCGACACCTCACTATTCTTGTCCTTGAACAACATTCACTTAGGTAACATTTATTCACTAGTGGTGTTGTTAAAAAATATTAGCTAGTTTTGGTAATTGAAAAAAACACTATTCTATATATGATTGTACTTTTGAGCACAATTCCATGTAATGAATTGTATAAAATAGATTTTTTATATTTTATATTCATAACATTTTTTATTAGGGGTAAAACAGGTTTTGATGGGGCCCTAAAACCCATTACAAATCGGTTTTGAAGGGATCCATAACCCTATCCAAATAAATCAAGTTGCTAAACAAGATAAAATGCAAATCAACAGTAGCCCAACATCAAAAAGAAACAAGACTACACAAGCTACATCATAAAAGAAAATAAGGGACTGAAGTCCCTTAACAACCAAGAATAGGCTGGTACCTAGAACCCTTAGAGTTAAATAGAGAACCCACCAGCATCAGCTAGGCATCAAAAAACCATTCGCTTAGGGAAGAAACCCATGAGCCAAGAAAAATAGTCATCTTAATGGTGTTAAACACCATCATCCCCCTAAGTAATAACATCAAAAAATCTCCAATCCCCACCTCAATAGGGGAGTTAGAGAGCACAATGGAACACTGAAGCATATCATATTTCTTGTAGTAGCACCTCACCAACACCAACCCCACCTCCACCTCAATAGGAGGGAGCTCCCCTCTATAGGAGAAGAAGATATGAGAGCTCCAACCTCCAAAGCCTTCACTCTTTTTCCCACACAAGCACCACCTCAATAGGGCCAAGAAAAATAGAAAATAACTCCCCACCAAAACTATAACAACCACCTTCACCTCAATAGAAGAGGGCTCTTCCTCAATGTGAGTAGTATCCACCTCCAAAGAAGACACTAGTTGTAGATCTAGAGAGAAAGGAATAACTTTGGATGGGAGAAAAATCACACCCTCCATAGGCATATCAAGGTACTGAACCAATAAAGGAGTAGAAAGTGCCTCAACCAATAGAAAAAGGAAAATGAAAGCCTTCAGAATAAAAATTTGTAACTGTCACTCAATCCACAAGTGATCCTCAATCAAAAGCACAAAATTAGCCTTCACCTCAAAAGAAGAAACATGCAGAAGAACCCTAGGGATAGCTTGCACTTCAAAAACCACTCCAACCTTCGGATCACAAAGAAACATGAAACCCACAAAAATAATTAATCTTTGGGTTTGCATGAAAACTAATAATCATATCCCAACACACACTTCCTTAACCCACAAGGAAAATAGATACAACAGAGAACCAAGCTCAACAAACTACATAAGAACATAACACAGCTCGAAAGTACAACTCAAACTATAGCACCACCAACAACAAACCCTTGAGGCCCAAAAACAAAGAGGACTCAAGACCATGGGTTACCTTAGAATAGTGGTTTACACTTTCTAAGAGGAAGGAAATTTTGGATTTTTCCCATTCACCATATTGAATGAGTTCGGCCAAACCCAATGGTTCGACCGAACCAATAAATTGGTTATGTCGAACCATTGGGTTTGGCCGAACCAAGGAAAAGCCCAAATAAAAAAACATATTCAAATGGGTTCGGCCGAACATGGGTTTGACCGAACCCCTTCAATATGACAAAAACAAAAAATTGTTTCATTTTCATTGTCACTTTTACTTTCTTCTTGTACTAGTCACTGTCCTAGTGCGCACGATGAACAGAGTGTGTGACAGTGACCAAACAAGGTTTCTCTCTCTGGTGAAAGAAAATTTCCGTTCGTCTCTTCAACGTTCATCATTCCAGTTTGCATATCGAGCACTATTGAGCACTAGGTATTTAAAATTCAATTTTTTTAGAGTTCAAAATGCATCTATTTGTTTAATTTCGAAACCCTAAATGCAATTTTTTTTAAATTTGTTGAATTCAAATTGCACTTGTTTGAAAGTTTTTAAAGCATTTTCAATATAGTATTTTGCTTCCCCGTTTTGCATATATTTTTGTCTTGTTAAACACCTTTCATGAGAAAAATGAATATCAAAACTATCAACTATCTGTTAGGGGATGAGAGGTCTATAATTTCAATGCATCTACACCTTTTCAATGCATCTACAACATTATTTCAAGTGTCAAATGCTCCAACATCACCTCCCCATCATCTACCATTTCGTAGTGGACACCTTAACTATCAACCAACTAATAACACAACAAATAAACTAAACACATATGTCACAAAATAATTTTAAAACTATAAATTTAGGGTCAAACTTGTAGATGAAAATGTAAATTCCATACATGTAGGAGTGAACCATGGAAGTCATATCTTGGTTTGTTAAGGTGTCATAATATTAAATCTTATAAAAAATCAAGAATCATATAATTGATTATGTACATTACAATAAAATATCTCCATTTAACAAATGAAGCTAAAAACCCTAACCCTCTTTGTCAATTCTATAGTGTGCTTGTCTAGTATTTTTAAATTCAATTGATGTTTGAAGGTAATTTGTGTATTTACTTATTGTATTTATTTATCCTAGCTAATTAGAAAAGAAAACTCTAAAGAAATTATTTTCTTTTCATTTTGGCAAAGCCATTTAATTTGGTATGTCCTATGATTTGGCCATAAAGGTTTTCTTGAATCTTATTTAGTTTTTAGATTTAAGTGCTTTCTCATTGTCTAATTTCTTAATCAAATCTAAACATTGTTCGATCCTTATTTCCTTCTAATACCAAAATCATCCTCTTTTCCTAGTAAGAAGTCATAGTTCAATCCCACCATGGTTATGAATCAAGCTAAAATTGGTATGATTGGGAATATGCATGATACTAAATTTATCATAATGGAGAAGAATCATTTGACCATGAGGCCCTTGTTGAGAAAATGGTAATCAAGATATAGCTTTGATGCACACAACCTTTCTTTGGATCTTGCAAATTTGGCTAGTAATATTAATCCTAGTACAATGATTGATCTCCTTCATATACTATGTTGATTAATAAGCCATGTAGAAAGAAAGTACTTAAAGTTAAATAGGTAAAAGGATAAGCTCAACAATTCCTTTGAGTGATGTGCTATTTTCTCCTCCATCCCAACTTCTCATTCCCTCCCCATTGCTTTTTACCCTCCATATAAATGGCTCAAATCTTCCCTGCAATTCTATCCTCCTTTTCCCCCTGACCAATCTCATGCTTACTTATTATGATGCACATAGTTCTCTTCTGTTCCACATTAGTTCTCATTAGTTTTGTTTACACCTCCTAGTTCCCCCAATCGCGGATATCTGCATGCAAGTCTCTTTGTCACTCCACACTCATTTATTATGTCACAACAAATTTATACACCACCTCCCATTTCTCATCTTGCCACTTTCATTCATGTCCTTAATCCTAGTGTGCCTCTATCTACCCTTGACATTAATGTTTAAAGTCTTGTTGAGATGAAAAGTAATGTTGATTCCTTACCTAATGGAAACAAAAAAAGACATACACATAAAAATCAAACACAATTCAATTTCTATTGAAAATTTTACATATCCATTTTTTGTTGGATTTTTTGATCCTAGATTTGAGATGCACAATGTTAAAGGAGATCCCATGACACATTCAAGGTTCTTTAGTGCTACATATTTGGATTTTGTGTATGATAATAAGTTATTGGCTAAGTTCTTCCCATGAAATTTAAAATATTATGCTATTAAATGATTGTATTATCTTCCATTTGGGTCTATTTTTTAATATTGAAATTGGTCAATGCAAATATTGGGAATGTTGGATTGAAGTTTATTATTTTAGATTTTTTGATTGTAAACAAGGATCTACAAAGTATATACATTCTTAACATTTGCATGTGCAAGTGAGATGAATGTTAAGAACCAAAGTTGTTAGAGGCTACCACACTTAATTACGGATCTCTTAATGCTTCATCTACATCATCCTACCCTTGTAAATTTGAAAAGAAAAATTATTTCCAAAAGGATAGTAAAAAATAATGAAAATGACCATTGTACAAACTATACATTATAAATGTTTCTAATATTATGACTCTAAAGCCTCCAACTTTTTCCTTTGTAATATGTGCTTCAAAATTTACTTAGTGCAAACATGATTACACTTCCTCCTATTAGGCCATTAGATAAATCTAAGGTTATTCCCAAAAGATATAATGAGAAAGAATTTTGTTATTAAATTGTAGAGTTAATTGTAATTATACTCAAGATTTTATGGGATTAAGGAATAATTGATTAAGGATTTGATTGATAAAAAAAAAATTAGGTTGAGGGAGTTAATATTGGGGTCAATTCTTCAATTGTTCCTCCTAATGAAAATTTAAATATTTTACACTAAATAAATCTAATAAAATGGTTTTATATGAGGGTCATGCGATTGAGGTACATATATATGTTGACGAGCTTGAAATCATTGATTCACCTACATGTGAGGAATGATTTGTTGGTATTAATAAAAATTATAAGGGTATTTATTCTTCTTCTTATGTACTAGTGATTGACTTTTATAGAAATTTCTATGGACTAGTTCCAGTATTCAAACTTAGGACCTGCCATTTGGTGTTAGGATGCTCTACTATTGAGCTAATGGCTCACATTGTGATGAGTCCTTTTATGGCTTAGGTGTGTATCATTTCTCCAATACACTCCCTTTGAGCCACAACATAGGTGTCAAATGCACCTAGCTTGGCTCTAATACCATGTTGAAATTTCCATGAACCCAGTTGTATGCAAATCTCCAATCACTAAGCTACCCAATCTAAATTTTACTGCAAATCAATTTACTTAGGTACAATTCCCATTAATCTTCAATACTGCGGAGATGCTAAAATAACGTATAGTGATGGTCCCATGGTTTTGTGTGGATCATGAACCATGTGGTGTGTTTATTGATCTTACTCACCAATAAAATGTGATGCATTGGAATACCCCTTTTGGTTTTATCATCATTTTATAAACAATCATATGTATACTTATAAATATTTTTAAAATTGACTAATGATATGTTGATTGAAACTATAGGATAAGCATTATTATTTTACCTTAATTTTGTGGGTCATTCAAAAGCATTTGCAAAGTTCTTTTATTCCCATGTCATATTATTTCTCTTTAGATGTATCCTTTGCTATTTTACTTGGGTATCCATGGATAAAGCAATATCAAGCAACATCATCTATGTCATGCCATCAAGGTATCAAATATGTTCACACTAGTAAAGAGGTTACAATTGCAAGAGATCCATATATGCCTTTATTTTAGATTAAGTCATTTAACCTTAAATAATTTTAAGAACATACTTAAGGATCCTCTATATAAGTGCAAGGATTCTTTTCCTAATTTGTAAAAAATTCAAAAGGAATAACAATGGTGGGAAAATCAAGACAAGATGCAACAATTTAGAATTCTTAAAGGGTTTACAATTATTAGAGCCAAAGTAGGTTATATTTTGGTTTTATATTATAAAACGATTCAAGAATCTATAAGGCCAAAAGAACCATAAGCATTGCAAACTTTAGTTTAGAAGCATAAGGGATTGGATATTTTCATTCCTAAACATGGTTTTCATAAAAAAAATTACTCATGTAGCAAGGAAGGATGAGGATTACAAATGATAAATCTATATTTTCTTCATCTTAAAAGGGTCTTCAAACTACTTGGGCATCAAAGAATGATTTACATAATAAAATTTTGAAAATCTACAAGTAGAAATACCAAGTTACAAAAACAAGAATAATCATTATGGTAATAGAAAGAGAAAATGCTTCCTCTTAAAAAACATGTTTATTAAGAGTTCTAATTTACATAGTGTTGAGGAGCACATAATATAATAAACATGATTCAAGTACCAAAACATTAAGTATGATGATTGGGATGAGAGGATCAACTGGGGGAGGATTATTATAACATCATTAGTTGGAACTTTTTAATTTTATCTCTTTGTGTTGGTGTTGTTTTTAATGTTCTTAATTAGAGTGCGGATGATGTTAATATACATTTAATGATGCATTTTGAAATTTATTTAGTAAAGGTCTCATTTTGTACATCTTTAGTAATTGTATAAAAATTTGGAATATTTTGGTTAATACATCTTATTGGAAAACCATTCATTGAAAAATTTTGAAGCCCACAACCGAATGGTTTGTGATGACCTCTTGCCTTCAGGAATTTCTATTATGCTCATCAATTTCAAACCATTTTGGGGTTCTTGAATGTTTTTAAATTTTAACAAACTCATTACAAAAAGATGGATTTTGAATTTCTTTTTCTTTTTCACATTTAGGTTCTCTCTTCTTATGCAATTTGGAGACACGCTGAGTTTCATTGGTTCATGTGAGATATTTATAACAAGCATGCAATGAAGTCAAACTTTATTAGATTTGATTCAAGTGGTCATGACATTTATTTTCTTTCCAATCTATAATTTTGATGTTCTTGGCTATATAATTGAAGTTCCATTTATGGTAATAACTATTAGATTAAATATTTTTATCCCCAATTATTTTCAAATAATTTTATACTAATCTTTGTATTCTTATTCTTTCTTTCATTGTTTCATTTAAAATTTGAACTATTTAAGGATGGTATGTTATAGATTATAGGTGTCTTTCAATTCTTTTTAAATTGTTAATTGTATGAAAATATTGATGAGTAGGATGAATTCTCTACATTACAAGTTCTATTTTAGATTTTGTATTCTCTTTATCTTAGATATATTATTTACCAAAAGTCTCATTGTCTTTTAGTGCACTCAGATATATATATAACATGGAAAATGATTTTAAGGAAGAATATGCACAATATTTCCGTTCAAAACCTGATTTCCTAGAGGTTTAATTTTCTCTTTCAACAATTATTTCCCTTACAAAATTTAAATATATTTCAACAGAGAAAATTCTACAGAAGCTTTTTGAAGCCTTCAAAATTTTACACAACAAAAAATAGTAAACAATTTTTGTACATGAAAAACAGGGATTTAAATTAAACTAGTTTTCTTTACAGATACATTCCCTTTCAAAACCAATAAAATAAATATTTACAAGATGAATACTTGTTTTCCTTTGCTTACTGGTAAAGAAAGCTTTTGTTTCCTCTGTTCACTAAAGTTTCCAAATTCTTTCCCAAGAACCAATTCCAAAAAAAAAACCAAAAGCCAAAGATCTTCCACAAATTTGCAAAAAAAGTACCAAAAAGCATATACCAAGAATTTTTATAGAGCACCAAAAATTTCCCGTGAATGATAGGATAACGCCTATTGATTTTCCCAGATCCACAATAACCTCCATGAAGAAATTCCTCAACAAACATTATTATTGCACTGACACACTTGTCGAGAAGTACAAATATCTTTTCAACAACTTCTCAGCAATTTTGCCTTTCAATATTTGCATGAATAATTAATTTAAAATTTTAATATTTAATTTGCATGCCTTATTTAATTTATTTGCAATTTACAATTTCCACATACAATAATTTATTTAATAACAAAAAATACCTTTTTCACAAAATATTTAATTTAAATATTAAATCTATTCACACATGCAATCTTTAAAACAATTTAATTTAATTAATTAATTAATTTAATTAAATAAATTTAATCTTTTAAGATCAAACCATTTAACCAAATAAGCTAATTAATTAATTAAATATAAAACACTAATTTCTTCAACATTTAAAAATTAATTTAAATAATAATAAATTAAAACACAATAAACTAACATTAAAATTAACCAAATTTACCTTTCAAACAATTTATCCAAATGAATAGATTAAGATAACTTATGACTCGTATCTAAATGACAGCACAAGGACTCGTGTTATAGACTAGATTAGGTGGAACCAAACTACTATCTCCCAATCAACGACTGCTGAGTCTCACCAAACCCGAAAGCACCAAGTGGAGTCGCATTGCCAAAACCCACAACCCCCAAACCGCCAAATACGCATACAAAATCACTGTAATAAAAACCGTGTGGAGAAAATCACGGATATCACAGGGCACTCGCAAGCGAGTGATGCGATTCCGTTCTCCACACCAATACACGACACATCAAACTGATGAAATAAATTAACAGTGAGTCCATCATAAACATGTACATAGCAATAATCAACTGAAATAAACATCTACGCTACCTCAAAGCATGTCTAAAATCAGTAATCACCAAATAATGTATCGACAAGTCACAAAATAAATCCACTATCGCTCAAAACCAACAATCAAAATATCCAACAAAATATCATAGTCTAACAGTATAAAACATAACAGCATAAAGCATAAGCATAAATGGAGGGGTACTACATCCTCCCCCCTAGGATCATGCTTGCTCTTGAAAGCCTGCGAACAGATAGGGATAAAGTTCCCTCGTGTGTGTCGCATCCTACCAAGTAGTAGAAGCCTCATGGCTAGGATCCCATTGGACCCTCACCTGATCAACGTCTCGACCCCTGAGACTGAGTGTCTGGCGCTGTAGAATGGCTATGGGCTCCAAAGCCAGCTGCCCATCCTCTACCTGTAACACATTCCAATCAAGTACATGAGATATGTCGAGATAATATGGTCTAAGAACTGATACATGAAAAACATCATGAATACGAGACAAACTAGGTGGTAAGGTGAGTTGATACGCCATGGGACCAATTCTCTCTAAGATCTCAAATGGCCCAACGAAATGAGGTGCAAGCTCAGAGCCTTTTCCATAACGAATTGGACTCTTTCACGGTCACACTCGTAGAAACACTCTATCACCAACAGCAAACTGTCGGTCTATCCTATGCGCATCGACATATTTCTTTTGCCTATCCTGAGCTGCTATCAGATGTTCTCTAATACGGTCAACCTGTTGCTCCATATCATGAAGCATCTCAGGTTCAAGTAATACTCCATCCTCTATTCGATCCCAACTTAGTGGAGTTCGACAAGGATGACCATATAATGCCTGAAATGGTGGCATACCAATGGAACTCTGATATCCATTGTTGTAAGCGAATTCTACTAAATACAAATAATCCTCCCAACATGATTGTTGATCCATTACGTACATCCTAAGCATATCCTCTAATATTTTATTAACTCTCTCAGTTTTTCTGTCAGTTTGAGGATGATACGTTGAACTAAAGTTCAACTATGTACCTAGAGCATGTTGTAATGAAGTCCATAGAGCTGAAGTAAATACAAGATCTCTATCTGATATAATCCTACGAGGAATCCCATGCAATCTAACGATATCCTCCATGAATATCCTAGCTACGGATGAAGCATTGTATGATGATCATACTAGTGAGAAATGAGCTACCTTAGTCAATCAGTCAACAGTTACCATAATGGCATCATGTCAACGTGATGACATAGGTAACCCTACAATAAAGTCAATGGATATACTATCCCATTTCTATTCAGGAATGAGATGTGGCTGCAATAATCCAGTGGGATGTTGATGCTCAGCTTTGACTCACTGGCATTCAAGACATCTTGATACATAATCAGCAATATCACATTTCATACCAGGCCAGAAATACAATTTCTGAAGATCAGCATGCATTTTCTTGACACCTGGATGAGCTGAATACGAAGCTTGATGAGATTCAGTCATAATTAATGTACAAAGACCTTCGAAATGAGGTACATAAATATGACCTAAATGCCGTAATATACCATCCGATTCTAGGACATACCCTGCAAATCGACCTTCTAAAGGTCTACCAGATTCAATTTCCATCCTTACTTCTTGATACAATCTATCAGTAGGAAGTGTAGCTAATATTTGACCTCTCAAATCTACTTCAAGAGTAGTAGCAGAGATCTCATGACGACGACTAAGAGCATCAGACACTATGTTCTCTTTTCCTTGAACATATTTCACATCAAAATCGTACTCACACAAGAACTCCATCCACCATCTCTGCCTAGCATTCAAGTTAGGTTGCATAAAAATGTATTGCAAACTACGGTGATTAGTATGAAGTTTGAAACGATGACCTAATAGGAAATTCCTCCATCGAACTAATGCATGCACAACTGCAGCTAGTTCTAGGTCATGAGTAGGATAGTTTAATTCATGATCTTTGAGTTTTCGAGACTCATAAGCAATCACATGCCCATCTTGCATCAAAGCTGCTCCCAAACCCTCTAAGGATGCATCTGTGCAAACCACAAAATCCTTAGTAGGATCAGGAACAATCAGTATAGGCGCATTAGTTAACTTTTCTTTAAGTGTCTGAAAAGCTAACTGACACTGCTCTGTCCAAACAAACTTCTTCCCTTTCCTTTGAAGAGAAGCTATAGGATGACCTATTCTAGAAAATCCCTCTACAAACCACCTATAGTAACTAGCTAGACTCATAAAACTATGAACTTCACCTACATTAGTAGGTGTGGGCCAATCTACAATAGCTTGAATCTTTGAAGGATCCACAACAATACCTTTCCCTGATATCACATGTCCAAGATATTTAATCTCAGATTGAAAGAAGTCACACTTCTTCAGGTTTGCATACAATTGATTATCCCTTAAACATTGCAATACCTATCTCAAGTGTTCTTCATGTTCCTTCATGTTTCTCGAATAAACTAAAATATCATTGAGAAATACCGGGACAAAGCGATCAAGGTATGTACGAAATACACCATTCATTAGACTCATGAATACTGATGGTGCATTCGTTAACCCAAATGGTACTACTATGAATTCGTAGTGCCCAGCAATCCAGTTCGGTGCGCTTTTATGAATGTCATAATTTTATTTAATTATTTTATTTTCCTGATCTTTTCTCTCTTGACACCCTTTCCTCTTTAACTCGATATGAAGTTCTTCTAACTCTGAAGTTATTCTATAAGTGAGCTCCAGAAACAAGTCTTAGCCCCTAGGGAACTAGGTCAACTCTAAAGTCAATATCCCTCTTCTATGGCATTCCAGGTATATCATCAGGAAACACGTCTGTGAATTCCCTAAGAATAGGATGATCATCAAGAGATACCTCTCGACTTTCACCTTCTTCCAAATCAAGTAGTTCCGTTGTTGCAAACAAATGGACATCCCCCCGACGAAGACATCTCTTTAATTGCATAGCAGATATCATCCACAAAGAGATAGGTCTTTGAATACCTATGATTTCCACTTTAGCACCTAAATCATTAATGCAACTAACTATCTTAAGTCGATAGTCAATTACAACATGATAAGATGCTAACCAATCCATACCTAAAACTATATCATATGATCCTAAGGTAGTTAACGTACCGATTTTAAGTTCACAATTATGTACTAAGTTTTCCACTACTACTTTCACCCCTGAGGTGAATTCAACTTGCCACTTACCACCTTGCTTTACCGCCACAAGACCACAACGGTCAACAATGGTCGGTGAAATAAAGGAGTCAGTGGCTCCAGAATCAAAAAGAATGGAAACATTAACACCATGTAACTTACCTGAAGTCTCAACCACTGTGTTCTGGTGATTGGCTTGGTGGTCATTAACTACTGAATATACTATATGTGATCATCCTGCATCACCCACTGTAGGCTCTAAAACTATAGGTCAAGGTCCAAAACCAGTAGAACCTCTCATCAGACACTACCTAGCTATGTGTCCCTACTGCCCACATGAGTAACAACCTATGCCTGTGCCTCTACTAAATCCTCTGCCACCCGAAGGTGCATTGGATTGCTGAAAACTACCCCTACTCACAGTAGACTAAGCACTCTGCGCAGGCTGATCCTGCCTATTGTGCTTGTTGCACCACTAGTTACGACCCTTTCTTATTTGAGGACTATTTTGTTGTTGTGGTTGAGGGTTATTGTTCTTTTGAGGTGTTCATTGTTGTTGTTGCTGCCCACCCTTTGTGGGTGTCTGTTGGTTCCTAGAGGAACCACCTATCTGTGCCTGTCCACCCTGTGGACTAAAACCTGCTACAGGAGCACTCTCAATCTACACTCCTGTGTGCCCACCTAAAGCCATAACAAGGTTCTCCTCTACTATGCGAGCCTTCTCCACTGCAACTTCCATAGTCTTTGGCTCAAAGACTCGAACACCACCACTGATGCGGGCATTTAAACCCCTAATAAAATGCTATACTAGCATAGGCTCATCATCACCAATACCAGCATACTGCTTAAGTTCACAGAACCTACATTCATATTGCTCTACAAAAAGAGCCAACTGACGTAGATCATGGAACTCGTCAGCCCTACGTTGCCTCCAGTGTTCTGACAAGAATCGTGCTCTAAACCTCTTGAGAAACATCTCCCAAGACACATAACCAATATCCAAATGGAGCTTCTGCTGCTCTAGGGGCCACCAAGTAGAGTCGAATCCTCTCAAGTGCATAATAGCACATCTAGCATGGGTATTACTACCGTAAGGGTGCATGGTGAAGCATCTACCCAAATCTAGTAGCCAGGTATCAGCCTCTAAGCCACCTTTTGTACCATCAAAGGTAGGAGGGCGTGCCCTTAGTAAATCCCTCATATGACCTGTCGTAATAGAATCCTGATGTACTGAGTCATCTACTCTCCTAGGAGATCTATCTCTCTCTCTAACAACCTCCTGCTCATCTTCCTATCTAGGTCCAAGACAAGCTAAGACCTCCTCTAATAATGGACGTAACTGAGAACCCTCTACTGCTGACTGTTCAGGATTCTGTCCCTCATTTCTTTGACCCAACTATTATGCCTAATCACTATGATGAGGACTAGGAGGGGGAGTAACGTGAGGGATTGGCCCTCGGCCTCCACCTCGACCTCTACCACAACCTCTTCCTCCTCGCCTAGGCATGTTCCTACACATAACAATAATGAGTCATAGATACTATTCAACTAAGGCTATTAGTTGTGATACTACGTACTAGGTCAACCTAATGGGCTCATGATTACCCAGAGCATCCAGTGTTTGTAACCTGGCTCTGATACCAATTTGTAATGCCCCATCTTAATAACCTAAGAATGTTGCAATTTTATATAAAGGTGTAATAATTTTTTTTTTAAAAGTTTAATTATTAAATTAATTAGTTGCATACATTCATTAAGCTATATGACGTTACACTACTTTGAGTTTCCATAAGTGACTTAAGTATTTCGCATTGCACATATTAATAAATAACATAAAGATAAACATTGCATAACATTGAATTTCATTCAAGATAATATAAGGTACAAACACATTTCATACATTGCATTTGATAGAATATACAATACTCATCCATCTGATGAGGTAGATCAAATAATAGTTAAAATTACATTTACATTGTTCACCTCATACACAATTGAGGGATGTTTTCAAATAAAAAATTTACAAATTTCAATGAAGAAAGTACATATAAGATTTCCAAGTGTGAGCTCTCCATCCATGATGCTCTCAATGGCATGATCAAACTGGGGACCCAACAGAGTAAGGTGCACGTTCAGATCAAACCATTTAACCAAATAAGCTAATTAATTAATTAAATATAAAACACTAATTTCTTCAACATTTAAAAATTAATTTAAATAATAATAAATTAAAACACAATAAACTAACATTAAAATTAACCAAATTTACCTTTCAAACAATTTATCCAAACAAGAACAGACAAGACAAACTTATGACTCAGACTAAAACAGACAAAGTACAGTGACCGGGTTATAGACTAGACTAGGGTGAACCAAACTACTATCTCCCAATCAATGTATCCGTTGAGTCTTGACACGCTCAAACCTGAGTACCCAGGTGGAGTCAGTGTCATGTACCTACAAATTCCTGCAACCAAGCAATAACATGCATATATATACATAAATCATCATACAGGCACACCGTGCGAAGAAAATCACAGATATCACAGGGCACTCGCAAGCGAGTGATGCGATTCCGTTCTCCACACCAATACACAACACCTCAAACTGATGAAATAAATTAATAGTTAGTCCATCATAAACATGTACATAGCAATAATCAACTGAAATAAACATCTACGCTACCTCAAAGCATGTCTAAAATCAGTAATCACCAAATAATGTATCAACATGTCACAAAATAAATCCACTATCGCTCAAAACCAGCGATCAAAATATCCAACAAAATATCATAGTCTAACAGTATAAAAACATAACAGCAGAAAGCATAAGCATAAACAGAGGGGTACTACACCTCGATTAAGTTTCTTGAGTAAAGTGTTAGAGGCTACATGGAGAATCTAAACAGTGTGCTCACATGATTTTTCCCCCTTCTTTTTTGCCCCCATGAATTCTTCATAGGAATCTTTCTACCAATCCTCTGTTAATATCTTCACACAGCCTAAACCTAATCCCCAATTTGATTTAAGCGACAAAAAATTTCCCACTTCACTTAACTGATCAAGTGTTTTTTCTTTTCATATCTTTCCATATCTAAAAATAATAGATATTGCCTTTGCAATAAAGCTGCTATTTTGATAGTAATGTTACATGAGTCAGAAATTCTTGTAGAGATGATTGTATTAGCTAATCTCTAGCACTGAGTGTTGACCACTTTACTTTTCCATGTAAATAATTTAATTTTAATCCTTTCTAGAACCATTTTAATACTTCTCACAAAGCATTACCTCTATATATACAACATTTCAAGGAAAGAACAAGGTAGATCCCTATAGCTAAATACCAACAATTTTTTATTTCTAAATAAAATTATTTCTAGGCCATTTACAACATATATCTTAGATTTTCTAATCGGTCTTCTCTATAATTTTAGGTCTAAATAAATGTCCCTAAATCAACCATATTTCCTATAAAACAACAGTAAAACAAATAGTCATAAAAGGAATTGAAAACCCTTCGAAGATGTCATATAGCTTTTATTTTGACATTCTTATATTTGCTTCAAGTACCACTAGGATTTGAAGCTGAAATGTTGAACATACTTACCTAGAATGTACCATGATTTATCCCCCACTATATGTACTGATGTCAAATAAATCAATCTTGTTTGCACAAAAGGTTTTTATATCCTAGGTTGTTTGGACTTTAAAATATCTATTTACCATTTATGTTCTTTCTTGCTACCTCTTGTCTAAAAGAATTTTCTAGGGAATTGCAATGTAATGGTAGTAGGGAACATTTGTATCGATATGCCTTGAGTTCAAATATTGCCACTGTGATGAGGTGGTCAATATTTCTGGAACACATGGAAAGGAGGTAGCCTAGCAATTATAAATTACATTTTGGAAATGAGTTTATATAATGTTCAACAATTTTATAATCACAAGATTTCATACCGTTTCAAAGAATTTTACCTAGACACCACTTTAATGATATAATCTTCTTCTAGAATTAAGCACTTAATGGGGAGTATTATACATGCATACAAGCTCCAAATGTATATTGTATATTGAAGAATATTAGTAATAAGATTACAAGGATGGAATTAAAAATCACTATGATACAAGACTGAAGTTATAACATGCACAAGTAACAAGTTTGGCAAGTGAAATATACCCCATCTTGATTGATGAAGCATTCTAAGAAACATTTAACAATGAGATCACAATGCCAAGACTTTTGGATTGTAATTGTGTATGTTATTATTATCATGGATTGTGAAAACTACATATTATTAATTGAAATCCTGTCAAATATTTAGAAATACATTCATGTCTGTATTGATTCTAAAACTATAAGTAAAGACTCTTTTTGTGTCTCTAAAGTAAGCAAGAAAAAAATTTCCAAGTACTTCTATATTTTAAAAATATACACCATTTCATTTTTATTGTAATTTGGTTAACCATAGAAATAATAATCTCACTTAACAAGCAATAGTAAACATTGAGATTGCATCAACTATTCAAAAATACATTTTTAGGTTCATGTTAATTCTACAATTGTAGCTAAAGAACCTTTATGCCTCTCCCACTTTTCAGAAGTGTCAATAGCAACCTATAATTCATCAGTGCCTCTAATTTCCCACAATGTGTAAATATACACACCTATAACAAAGCATGTTAAACCTCCTACCACAACCATGTTCTTTGCTCTCGATTCAAGCTAGAGAATCTAGGCATAGATCAACTCAAACACTAGGACAATAAATATTTAATATATGAAGTAACTAATATTAGACAATTATATGTACAAGCCTCTTCATTCCATTGAATAAACTTGTCCTATAAAGCATAAAGAAATGTGATGCAAAAGTATACCTACATATTCTCGTGCATGGAAGAAATTATTTGTAGTTTAAGAACAAGAAGAGTTATGTGCAGATAATAAAAAATACATCATATAAGTCTCGCAAGCTCTAAATTGTATTCTCTTTTACATTTTTCTTGATCAACACAGTCTAGAAACTAGATTCATATCATTGCATGCAAAATTGACAACATAAATGCATCATGATATATTTTCTTAGAGAAAAGTTAACACTTCTCTATCAAAACAAATAGAAGTAGTAAATCAAAAAAATTGATATTTTAGATTCATTCTTAGTAGTTCAAGTAGCATGCATGATTCACCTTCAAATAAAGCTAGTAAAGAGCTCCTGGTAAGAATGTTTAAATGATGAGAGAATTTTCAAGAAGTCCTCCAGTAACACATGTATTGCCAAAATAAATATTCAATCTATTAGCACATGATATCATAGAGATACACAAAAAATAGCTCAACTTGTTCAATATCATGCAAAATTAGGCAACCTAATGTCTATAACCAACATTATTTGACTCATATTAATGCTCTACTACAAGAATTATCAAAAAATTCATGCCAATCTTTAACAAAAGTATGGCACACAAGTAAAATCACTATCCTTCAAGAGAAAGGAAACTCAATTAAAGCTTCCTACACAATATGGGATTAATATTCCATAATTTATAATACTTTATTTTACTCATCATCAACTAAGGTTGAGTGGCCTGAGAACAAGCCTCAATCCTTCTCTATTTCCCATATTAAGATAAAAAAAATGCATCATATTTCAAATGTTGTGCATTTATAGGCATATGTTGTGCTATTTTCCATTACTTATTGTAGCAAGGTTGATCTTGTGATTAACGGGTTAGCTTCTAATAATTTTACAAACTAATTCCTATTTGAAACCACTACATACCATAAAATTTTACCATGACTCATTCAATTTTACCCATAAAATCTCATAACTCATTACATAAATATTGTCAAATATTATTTAGTTTTTATTTTCAAAAAGTAACATTTTAGAATGAATTCCTTGGTCTTGTTTGAATAAGTTAAATTTAATGTTTCACATTTTATTGTACAACATAAATTAGTTTGAACATGCAAGTTGAAGTGTAGAACTTGAATGCACCCCTCATGTCTTGACATGGTTACTCTAACGATGTGGAAAAGAAAAAGGAAACACTTAAATATTGTTCCTACTTGGGCCATGGTCTACAATTCCTAGAAAACATGTTTCCCTCTCCTTAGCCACTGCCTTGTCAATTTAGGACTCTCGATGATGAATCTTGACTTGTAGGAGAGAACAACATAAGACATTAAAAACAATATTCTATCCAATGAGTGAGAATTTCTCTCCACGAGCCATTAGTCCTCACCTTTCTCCATTTGATGTAACAACTTAGCCAATGTAAGAATTTCCTTTTATGTTTCCATTAGGCAATCTTCCCCTCTACCCCTCTCTTGAGTAGGTCAAGATCCTCTTCTCGGGCTTGATTTACCAATCACCTTTGTTGGGTCATCTCTTCACCCACAGGACCACCATTTAACCATTTGGAAGATCTTTTCAAAAATAGGTACCTACCTTTTCTTCTAAAGGTATAAGAGCCCTTGGTAGATTGGTTAAAGCCTTAAGTGGCTTGTTGTATGCTCGCGAGGTGTCGAATCCCCGAGTATATACTAGAGCCCTCTTGTGTGGTGGCCAAAAATCCCATCTATTCACTGGTGCAACAATAGTCGTTGCAAAGGCATCCACATTATTACAGTTCTTAGTAGAGGTGATCACCCTGCCATGGGAGATTTATGGTGACTGGAAGCTTGGTTGACCTGAGAAGTGAGTGCAATGTAAGGGGGAGCTTGTGTGGAAAAGATTCAGAATTCACATGCTAAGAATAAGTGTGGTTGGGGAAACCTATGTGGAATTTAGTGGATATAGTCCTTGCTTAACCTAGGTTGTACTTGTCTTCATTGTGCATGATTTCAAACAAAACATTGTGTTTTCCAAGTGTTTTATGAGACATTGAACAAACAAACACATTTCACAGACTTGTAAACACTCACTCAAACTCAAACAATTATGGAAACTAGCCAAAATTGTAAACACATCAAACCTTTATTCAACCTACAATGCATTTGAGACTTTCTGAGCCACAATCACTCTACTAAATTACATTTTCTCCCTGTAACAACACAATTGAATGATTTGAACCACATTTGATCTCCAAAAAATTGTAACTGATTTACTGAGTCGAATTTGTGACCCATAGTGCCACATTCACTTACACTGAGATGTATTTGAAAAATTGAGACACATTTGTGACCTAAAACGACATAATTGAATGGCATTTAAGAAAAAAAAACATTGTTATAGTCCAAAACCCAAGTCCAAAAATTTTTTAAACTGATTTTAGAAATTCTTTTCCAGTGGCCCCTATCAAAAACCAAACAAAGTATTGCTCAAATCTTCCATTCTTTGCATCCTTTAGTTTGTATTTTATGATAGGTTCATCTTTGCAAATTTTAGTTTTTGAAAGAGGAAAAAGTGGGTTTTATAGGGACTTGAAACCACAAAGTTTACAAAATAAAGAAAGAGTCAAAAGAGACATCACAGTCAGGAAGGCTGTAAAAATAACAACAGTAAACTCCCATGACCAACAAAAATGCCAACAAAGGCCACAAAACCAAGAAACTAGACAAAAAGATAGTAGTAGCTAAATTTGAGTTTTTAAAAGATCAACAGTCTCAGCTTCCAACTCTTTCATGTCCTAAACTCCCCTCTTTAAGATCTGAACCATCTATGTTGTGGGAGGCGCTTTCCTTTTAAGATTGGCCCGGGTCCTTTTAGAAATACCTTTGTCCTCATTCTTGCTTTGCTTGTTCTCTTTCAAATCAGTAAGCAACAAACCCTGTTGTGTTTTTTCCAGCTTTTCTTACATAGCATTGATAATAATGGCATTGTGCCTAGCCATTTTATGATTTGGTTCCATGACTGTTTTCAAATTAATTTTGATTTTAACCATTTCCTCTTCCAAAATTATTTTATGATTTTGCAAATTTTTGTTACACCCATAGGTTTCATCATCATCCTCACCATTTTCAACATAAACCAGCGTTTAGGTCCTCATTTTACTGTATATTTTTTAATAGGAAAAATTACCATACCTTGCAAAATATTTTCCTTCAAAAGTAGGTTATCATTGGACTTAGTCAAAATAATTTTCTTTAGTCATTGTCCTCTTATGAGCCCTTTCTAACTCATAATTCTAGTTAGGAAACCTCACCTTGTAATCTTGTCATCTAGTCCTTCAATCAAGTCCTTTGATAGTCTCAAATTGAGACATAGACCAAGCTTAGAGTGGTTGGGTAGACCTTTTCATCAATTTTTTTTTCACTTTGGCATATTTTAGTCATTTTAGTCAGTTTGCATCCCTATTCCTAAAAATCCAAAAATAATATTGTCTCACCTTGTCACCTTGACATTTGACATCTCTCTTAGACAACCTTGTCACCTTGAATTAGTCATTTCCTTTAGGAAACATAATCATCTTGCATTGTAATCCCTTTTTCCAAAAATACAAAAACATAGATGAGTGTCATTCTTTGATTTAGTGGTTACTTTTATCCTCCTCATTTAAGCAAAATCCTTTTATGGTTGAGACCAGGCTTCAAAGAAAAAGAAGACAAATGGCTAATTTTGGACAAAACCCCAACACCTATGACATGAACCAAGATACAAATATTTTATCAATCCTTTCAATGACATAAACATACCATATTCCTTTTGAAATCCATTTGAACCATTCATACAAAAAGAACAAAATGGGAAAGTGTTTGTAGAGGACTCAGAGGGTGCAACCCAAAATCTTGAAGTAGCCTCCTTTGTAGAGTACTTGGTCTTGAACAATCCTAATAGATATTTAGCTATGCTCTTAGACTAGGGGGAAAATTTACCATGAGGATTTTACATTAAAACCATAAGACCCACTTCTCCCAACAACACAACACAAAACAATAAGTCACACTCAACACCTTGGAAAAACACAAACAATACCTCTACCATAGAAAATAATACAAATGCCATCGATGCTACCTCTAATGGTACCTCCAATAAAAATACCTCCATCTTGATCAATGCAACATCCATTGGAGGGAAACCAACCATGTCACAAGCCATGTCACAATCAATTCCTACAATGTTAGTGACATCTTCATAATCAATTGGAGCTACCTTTGGATCCTCACCAATGGGGGAAAGCTCTTCAAACCCCTTATTTGGAGCTTGATCTAGTACCATGGGAGCATCCTCACCAAATCCTTTCATTGGTACCTCATTCAATCCCTTTGGAGGAAGTAAATTGAATATTTTGATTAGAGAACCACAACCAAATGTCAACACACTATCACAACTTAATACCAATACTTCCCAAGGGAAAAACACCAACATTCCCTATGGACAATTCTATCAATCTAGACAAGGCAATCAAATGGCACAACATATGACTTCCTTTGGGCACCAAAATATTCAAGGCCAAATCATCTCACAATATTGAAATATATGGATGGATGACACATTCACACACATCAACACATCCCTAATCAGAAACTGCAATACCAAAAACATTCAAATAAAAAACCATCATACATCTCACAATAACACATTTCACAACTAAATCAGAACACTTCATCCCAATAAATGGGGACCCGTGGGATACCCATCACTCCAATGTGTGATGCAACAAACAATCCCATAATGGACGTTTTGACAACCCAAGTGGAAAACTTACAAAAACAAATAGAGACCATGCAAATGTCCATTAAAAATCCACACACATCATATGACCTATTCCCATACCCTTTTGACACAAGTCTATACATGCCACCATTCCCTCTAGGGTACGTGGCACCAAACTTCACTAAGTACAAAGGTAAGACAAACCCACTTGAACATATTCGAGAATTCACAACCAATTGTGTAGATATTTCCTATGAACATATGTACTTGATGAGACTCTTTCCTAAGAGTCTTGCAGGTCCCACACTTGAGTTGTTTTCTAGTTTATGATAGGGAATAAAATCATGGGACCAACTTCCAAAAAACTTTGTGGAAAATTATGCATAAAACATTGATACTAGCATCTCCATCACTAGTTTATGCACACTTACACAAGAAGAAGTTGGTGAGAATTTTATCGCATTCTTCCAAAGATGGAGAGGTCTAGCAATTTGTTGCCATATTGACATACGCAAGAAAGAAAAAATTGACTTGTTTGTCCAAACACTCCTAGGCCCATTGAAATATGGCTTGTAAGTTCACTGTTGTACAACCTTTACAAACTTAGTCGAAAAGGGTTTCCAACTTGAGAAAGCCCTTATTGCTAAAGGAGAACTAAAATATGGCTCTAAGAACACAAACAAAAACCCACCTA
>VDFB02062477.1:0-57819 GCA_007258455.2 Sequoia sempervirens
GTCCCTCCTGTAGCAACCTCAGAATAGCCACCAGACCAAGGGAGTCTGCAGCCCTAGGCCTAAATTGTTGAAACTCCCTCTTGCGAAAGGTTAATGCTGATCTGGAAGAAATGTTAGGATTCTTAAGTGATGAATTATCCGATGTAAAGCTATTTCACAAAATTTTGGGTAACTTTCCCATGGTTTTATGCTTGAATGTGCTTACCTCTTTCTCGCCCACAAGATATATGGAACCATGGATGCAATGACCCCAGATATCTTGGGTTTTTCTACATGAGCCTTTGCTCAATTTGAGCAAGTAGTAAAGAACACACCAAAATATGACAAGGACTAGGATGACATCACAAGCAAATCAAGGCTAAACTTTCAAGTAATCCAATAAGATATATTGGAATGGAACAAGCTCTAGGCGTTCATTCTAAAGTTTATGGAATACGCCATGGTGAAGAAGAGTGAAGGAAATCCTATCATAGATGGTGAGTTCCTCACAAAGTAGCTATAGCAAAAGGAAATCAGCTAGAAGACAAAAGAGCTATAGTGCTACCAAAAGAAGACAAAATAGGCTAAATGACAAGGATGTGATTTTAAATTGTAATATATTTGGGGGTAGGTGAAACCCTAATTTGTAGTGAATCTTGGCCACATAATGCAAATCAATCTTGGCCATTCATTTTGATTTTTGGACACTATAAATAGGGGGTCTCTCATTTTCAAAAGAGAGTTGAGTTGTTGTAAAGGCATGCTGCTGAAATTTTAATAGAAGTTCATTGAATTTTGGTGGATTATTGAGTTTCAACTACATGTTACATGTTTCTACTCCCATAGTTAGTTAATTTAAGTAGATTTACTTTGTTTTTTATGAGCTTTGAATGTTGTTAGTAGGTTAGTTAATGTTGTTCATTGGTTTTGAATAATTTTTTTGTGTGTTGGAAACCTTCCTTGTCCATACTTTTTGTTGTTTATTGATGATAAATGGTTGTGTAAAGTTAGTCTGGGCATAAACTAAAAGCTGCTCTAAACTCATATCTTTTATTCATGCTTATGGTGAATGAATGGTTGAATATCTACAGTCCTTAGAAGCTTGCACAAATTTCATGAGACTGTGAGGTAATCTGGTTAAGTGAAATTATGTTTTAGGAAGTCTATCTATAGTAGAATCCTCCACGATCATTTTTCATTGCTAGTTCAGATCCAGGAACCTCCTTTCCTCCCTGCCCTTTTTCCTTTTTTATAAGTAATATGTGCTAAGGTTCATTGCACATTGTAAAGACAAATCTAAAGTTGAAATAGGAGTTCAAGACTATTGTTTGAACCTGCAACAATTATGCAATAACTTCCCCATCTCAAGAACTCCATTTTAAGATCTGACTTCCCTCCAGCTTAACTCTATAAGTCTGCCTTGTGATTACTAGCAAGATCACATTGAACCAACTGAGAAATTCTAAGCATGTCAAGACCTAACACCTGAGAGACCTTGGGGTGATTTTCAACAACTTGTTGTTGGAGATTGTCTTTTAAGGGAGGTAGTGCACCTATGCACTTCCTGTGTTGAGAAAGTGCTAAAAAACCCATCAACAAAACTGGTGCTAGAGTGAGGGTCTTTTGAACTAAGCTGGATCGAATCAGTTCATTCTCCCCTGAAAGATTCTAGAGAGTTTTAAGGTCAACACCAAACAAAGGGGAATTTCAGGAATTGCAGCCCCCTATAAGGGCTAGAAGGACTAAGAGAGAGGATGCATCCTCTTCTTCCTCCTCCATTCCATCCAGTTCACCATCGCTTTCACCTCTTTCCTCTTTCCATCAGCCACACACTCATCCTTTCTCTTCCATCTCTGCCTCTTACATCTCTACCTCTTCCACCCAGCCATCTCAAACTGCATTTCAACCAATTGCTTCCCACAACCAAGGTGTTTCCCCAGTCCCTGTCTTCCAATTCCAAGGCGCAACCCAACTGCCACTACCTCTATGCAGCCCCAAGTTATGGTTCAACAAAAAATCCCACCCCCGCCTCTCCTCATGGCGTGGTTGGGAAATAATCCTTCTTCATTGTTCTTCAATGCTTACCATGAAATGCCTAAGAACTCAGAGAGATTTTTCTCAAAGTTCAATCCTCGAGATATGTAAAGGATAGATGAAGAGCATATTAAGATCTTCCAAGCGACATTGAAGGATATGCGGATTGATTAGGAAGACATAGCATGTAGGATTTTCCCTTATTCCTTGGGAGAAGAGGCCTTCTATTGTTATATCAACTTGCTGCTAGGGTCTATCACATCTTGGACCTTGTTGATGAATGCCTTCTTACATAAGTACAAGATCCTAATTAGCCCTTCAGAGCTATACCAAAAATTCATGTTTGTCCGAATGGAAGTCAATGAGCAGATCAACTCCTTCAACGATTGATTCCACTTGGCATACATGAGGTTGTAGGCTCCGTATGTGCTCAATGATGTTGCTAACTTGCCTATTTATTATGCAACATTAGACAACCTCACAGCTGCATTAGTGAGAAGGATGTGACTAGCTCCTACCACATTAGTGGATGCTTGTGTTGAGGCAGTTGTTCCTAGCATTGACTTGGGATAGAAAATCTCTGGTCCACTACCCTCCTTGGGGCAGACTTCCCATCCTATGCAGATTCAAGGAATCACTTAGGAACTACAACATCAGACTCCCCTAATGAATCAAGTGTCACAACTACCCATAGTGCCTAATCCAGGGTATCCCATGAACCAAGTGCCTCCAGTGCCCCATTACTTGTAGCCTCAACAACAACAGGCCTATGCACGGCCACCATAGGTACCAACATACCTACAAGGGATCGAACTCCCACCCACTCAACAAAACCATCCAATGGCATAGCCCGTCTTCCTCCATAATCAAACATCGTAGCTAAGCAATGCGAAGAAAGATCTACTGGAGGAGTTAATGGAGATGATCTGAAATATGTCCACAGAGATTACTCATCTCCAGAATCAAAATAATTAGTTGCAGGCCTCTCAACATAGCCTTCAGGCTAATCTCAATCGCAACAGTTAGGACAACCGTGAAGCGGGTACCTCATCAACACCAAATTATGAGCGAGGACAAAACTCCAATCAGAACTTTGAAGGAGACCCTCACAAAGACAGAACCGAACATGGAATACAAGGCCAAACAGTAGGGATGTTTCCACTCCTCTTGATCAACTTTCCAGTAGTGAGAAGACAACCAGTGGAGTGTATCTCACTGAGGCTACCTTATACGGATCGTGCAGGATTCACAAGACTAGTAGGCAATCTAAATTGGACTGCCCCGAGTTTCAAATAGCCACAAAAATATTTCAAGTGGAGGTCCAAAACACTATTGATAGTGTAAGTTGTAGAGACATAGTTTCATCTGACCCATACGATTCTTCTTGTCTTGTGGTCAACCAGGCCCCATTCCCACGGAGCGAGAACAACGAGCCGGAGATCGAAACCATCTTTTCCAAGAACAAAGAAGTACAAGAGGTAAGTAACGAAGAACCTTTATCTCAACTCTTTACTTTAGCAGATAATGGTCCCATAGATGAAGAAGAGTCTCGTGAAGATGAAGTCCAAATGTTCCATTAGAGAGCCACTCCATACAATTTAAGAAATAGACAAGTAGGGGGACCGTTCACTACTTCCTTTCCGCCTAATACCTTTAGCATCCCACCTGACCCCAATGCTAGTAACAACCCTGCCTATCCCCATGTGCCCACACAATACTTGAACAAAAACAAGCAGCCAGGCCAAACTCCAAGCCAGTTTGCTAGCTCATCCATAGGAAGATCCTTTGAGACTGAAATTGAGCAAATGGGTGAATATGTTGCTGAAGAATTCAAGAAGGTCAAAATCAACTTGTCAACATCTGAGCTGCTTAAAGTTCCTATGGTTAGAAATGCCTTCTTTAGGGTGATTAATGGAACCCCATCCTCCAAGGCAAAACAAGAGGTACCCACCAAGAAGGTTACCTTCAAAGAGCCGCCACATGAACCAGTAATCCAAGAAATTTTAGGAAAGGACACTACTCCAAATTAGCAAACTAGAAAAAAGCCTCCCAAAGAGAAAAATCAACGACAATCCAAGGAAAAGACAAATGAAAAGGACAAGGGTCAAGTGGCCTAGGTTGATGTGCCTATGGGTCTCTTCCAAGGAAGGTTTGAAATGCGGTTACGGGACATAATAACCTGACCAAAATAACCCTGGACAGAATAACCCAGTCATAATAACCTAGGGACAAAATAACCTAGGGTCATAATAACCCAAGCCAAAATAACCCATGGTCAAAATAACCCATGGAAAAAATTTTCCCATAAGAATATAGAGAAAGGAAAACAAAATTTATTAATTACATTTATGTTGCTAAAAAAACTTTATTATTCAAATTTTCAATTAAAGTGTCAAATTATGAGCGATGCCTCTTATATAATCTAAAATTTTATGGTTGTCATAACGATCAACCAATCTTTTTAGTCTTTCTTTGAGTTCACGGTATTTTTTCTTGCTTGGTTGCCCAGTGTATCCAACCATATATTTCTCTATTCTATTCTCTTGGAGACTCTATTCTTTTTTCACTGCTTTGATGAATTTCTAGACCGAGCTGTGTGATGCTTGAAGCAATTCACTAAATCCTTTGTGCCATCCCTCAATAGTATTATTGGTTATGGGAAGGTCATCTTGAGTAGCTGAATAGCAATTCCACATTGTGATTGGAAACTTGGGTGATCGTCTGTTGCCTCTTCTGGTTAGTCTGCCAATCCACGTGTCTTCAAAATAATCAAATTATTCCCACGAAATTGCCTTTATTTTTATAATTATTTACCATTTTATAGGTTATTTAAGCATATTAAAGGTGTTTTAAGGCTATTTTAGGGGTATATAATGGATATATGGTCTAAAAATGACCTAAATAGCCTCTATGGTGCCTCACAATCATATTTATAATTTATTTTATGTCATTTCTAGTTTACTAGCTTGATCTAAAATGACCATGGGTTATTATGTCCATGGGTTATTTTAACCACGGGTTATTTTGTCCGTGGGTTATTTTAACCATAGGTTATTATGTCCATGGGTTATTATGACCTTGGGTTATTTTGTCCTTGGGTTATTTTGGTCAGGTTATTCTTTCTAGGGTTATTTTGGCTGGGTTATTATGTCCTGATACCTCGAAGTGCCACCCTTCCTCACCATAATTAGAATATTTAGAAATAATTTGCACAATTGTCTGATTGACTTAGGAGTGTCAGCAAATGTCATGCCTTTGGTTTTGTGCAAAGCTCTTGGGATTGTCCCCACACCTTCCAGAAGAAAAGTTACTCAACTGGACAAAACTGAGGTTAACATCATAGGGGAGATCAATCATATCCCAATGTAGATTGTTGCAGACCCAAGGGTGCAACAAGTTATTGACATCCATGTTGTGGATATTCCAGACACATACAAAATAATCTTGGGTTGATACTTCACCCAAGAATTGAATGGATACACCGCAACATATTTCTCTCACATGTGGTTGCCATGGAAAGGGCTTCCAAATCAGATCCACATAGACCGAGAACCCCGCATGAAGTTCATGATCACAAAGTACAACAATGTCAATGAGATTTTGTTTGTGGAAATAGAATTGGGTTATTATTGCCCCTTTCCTTATCAGGAAGAAGCAGAGCCTCAAGAAGAAGAGCTAGTTGCAGAGGTCTTCCTAGTGAAATGCAGTCCTCCGACCAACTTGGCCTATGCACCCCAAAGCATAGAATTATTAGTGGAATAAAAAGATGATGAATCCTATGAAGATGATAACTTAGGACTACTAGATGGATTCCAAGGCTTCATGGAGAAGTGTATACAGGATCAACTCAATCTGGGGGAAAGGATGAATTTCCAAGAGCTCTTATTTCCTAGTTGGTGTAGAGTTCACAACGCTAATCACTTAGAATTTGAGTGTTGCTTATGTCAGACAACACTAGAGCACATCAAAGGACAAGCCACATCTCAGAAGGAGTAGCCAACCAAAAAACTTGCCACCAACCATAATGAGCCTATTCCTACACTAGGAGTGACAGATGCGAATGACCAACTAAGGAAGAATGTATGCATGACCGGTCTCGAAGTCAAAGAGCCCTCCAAGTCTAGACATTACTCTTCGATGGATCCAAGTCCAAGCAAGGAGCTAGCATAAGATACGAACTCATCAGCCCTACGAGTAAGACCTACTTCGCTGCCCATAGACTTCAGTTTTATTGTACCAATAATGTGGCAAAATATGAAGCTTTGTTTCATGGCCTTTTAATGGCTTTGAGAAAGAATGTTAAAATGCTACAAGTTTTCGGTGACTTGGAACTGGTAGTGAAGCAAGTCAGAAAATTATACTCCCGCCATGATAGAAGGATTGCAAACTATAGGTATAGTGTTTGGGATCTTCTAGAGAGCCTAGATGCCTTTAATATCTAGCTGATCCCTCACTCCTAAAACCATACTATTGATGCCTTGGCTCAAGTAGCCAACACTTTACAACCCCTCTCTTTGTCTGGCCTCAAGAGATTCACTATTGAATTGACCTCCACCCCATCCGTACTAGACAATGTCACTCACTTCCAAGTATTCAATGATGATAAACATATCCTTGAGTTCATCACTAGTTCTGATGTGTTTTCCACCCAAATAATTGATGAAACTGAGCCCAAGGAAGCTGAATTAGATATAGAAGGGGTCATCAACCTCAAAACCAACACTATTCCATGAGGCATGGTCCAGCTTGAGTGCATATTTGACCTAGATCAGATTCGAGATCAAGATCAGCAAGCAAAGAAGGAATCCATAAACAACCAATGTGAAACCCACAACCTTGAAACAACTGAGGAAATTAAAAATGTATTTATTGGTAAATTTTGCACATCAAAAGAAAAGACATGAATCATTGATGCCTTGTAGAATTATCATGATGTGGTAGCATGGAGCTATGAAGATTTAAAGACATACGATACCTCCATTATCACACACACTATTCCTCTTAGACCAGATGTCTAACCATTCTGGCAACTAAAGCATCCCATCAATGCATTGTTGGAGCCCATCATTCATAAAGAAGTGCAGAGTTGTTGTAAGCCAGAATCATCTTTCCAGTTAGGCACTCCATGTGGGTAGCTAATTTGGTCCCGATTAGGAAAAAGAATGAAGAAATCAGATTGTGCATGGACTTCTGCAATTTGAACAGAGCTTCAAAGAAGGATAACTACACAGTACCTTCATTGGATGAGGTATTGCAGATTGTTAATGGATCACATATGGTGTCCTTACTAGATGGATAATTTGGGTTTAACCAAGTCATGGTGCAATATGAAGATCACCACAAGACAACATTCACCACCAAGTGGGGCACCTTTGCATATATAAGAATGTCGTTTGGACTCATCAACGTCGGAACCACTTTCTAGCGTGCGATGGACATAGCCTTCAAAGATCTGATTGGAAAGTGCATAATCATCTATATGGATGACTTGACCATGTTCTTGAAGAAGCAGAGTGATCATGTCTCTGATCTATGCAAAGTTTTTCAAAGGTGCCGAGAATTTGGGGTCTCCCTTAATCTAAAGAAGTGCATCTTGGGAGTCACTGAAGGAAAGTTACTCGGGCACGTTATTTTAGAATGAGGAATCTCCATAGATCCCAAGTGCATCCAATCCTTGCTAAAGATTCAGCTTCCAAGTAGTAAGAAAGAACTGAAATCTTTCTTCAGAAAGATATTTTTTGTCAGGAAGTTCATCACGATCTTTGTTGAAATTGTCAAGCCACTCAATGCAATGTTGAAGCAAGATGCCAAAATTGAGTGGACTCCAGAAGCAAAGCAGTCCTTTGAAGAAATCAAGAAAGCTATTGTTGAAGCACCTGTGCTAGTCAACCCAGATTATCTAAAGTCGTTCTACATTTATTCGTTTGCTTTAGATCATTTGTGTGCCAACATTTTGACCCAGAAAGATGATGAAGGGAATGAGCATCCAATTTCCTTCATGAGTGATCCCTTAAAATATGTTGAATTGTGATATCACAATGTGGAAAAGAAAGCATATTCTCTTATTAGAGGAGTTAAGAAGTTCATGCATTACATCTTGAGGAATAAGGTGTTTTCCATCATCCCTGACCCAGCAGTGAAGACGTTGCTCATGCAAAATGAGCTGGGGGAATGAAGAGCCAAGTGGGTTACACTACTACAAGAATACGATATGGAAGTTCAGACAATGAAGTTGGTAAGAGGACAAGCACTCACCCAAACAATAGCTGAGACAACAGCTAAAGCAGGACCCGAACTCACGGTACAACAGTATCAGCTCAAGGACATTTCCCCGAGGGAGTGGTACAATGACATTGTCTATTACTTGTTGAACAAAAAGTTCCTTCCTTGCTTGCAAGGAGTTCAAAAACATGCCCTCAGACTTAAAAGAAATAGCTATATGGTGCAAGGATCCATACTCTACAAGAAGAACCATGAAGGTGTCTATTTGAGATTCCTTGGCAAAGAAGAAGCAAACCGGGTCTTGAAAGAATTCCACAATAAGTTTGGTACTGGACATGGTTCAGACCCTTCTACAGCCCATCAAATCCTACAAGTAGGTTACTACTGGCCAACAGTCTTCAAGGATTCTCATACCCACATCCGCATGTTCCATATATGCCAGACCACCACAACCAAAGAAAAGAATGGTGTTGTCCCACTGCAACCAGTCTTGGAGGTGAGGTTGTTCATGCAATGGGGTACCGACTTCATTGGTCTAGTAAGCCCACCATCATCTGCGGGTCACAGTTACATTCTAACCACCTCTAATCATTGTACTAGATGGAAAAAATCCATTGCATGTAGGCACTGTACAACAGAAGTAGTTGTAAATTTTCTTGAAAGCTTCATTTTAAATTGTTTTGGTTGCCCATATGCGTTAGTATGTGATAATGGACCAGCCTTTTCCTCACTCAAATTCACTAGTTGGGCCTTCGATTATGGTATTTCCCTTAAGTTTTCATCCAACTACTATCCTCAGGGCAATGGCCTAGCTGAATCTACAAACAAAAACCTGATTACTGTCATCAAAAAATTGCTTGACACGAATCCCAAAGACTAGCATACCCAACTCCGCTTTTCCCTTTGAGCAGAATGCACACACCACAAGGCTGCCCTTGGTGATTCTCCATTCCACCTCATTTATGGCTTAGAGCCAATATTCCCTATTCACCTGAAAATCCCCACCCTCCAATTCATCAATACCTTTCATGAAGAGGGAGATCAAAGAGAAGCTCGCTTAGCTAAGCTGCTATACCCAGAAGAAGTATATGACCGTGCCATTGAGAATTTTGCTAAACACTAGGGCGTGGTCAAAATATGGTTCGATCGACGATCCAAATTCAAGGCCTTTAGAATTGATGATCTGGTCCTATGCTGGGAAAAGGCCCATGAGAAGAAAGGGGGACAAGAAAAATTTGACAAGCTCTGGCTTGGCCACTTTTAGATTGTTGAAATCCTTAGAGACAATGCTTTCCACCACAAGACCCTAACCGGTGAAGATGTCTCGTTGCCTGTCAATGGATAGCACCTAAAGCATTACTTCCAAGCTTGATCTCACTCAAGTTACTCCCTGTAAATACCTATACATAGGTTAGTTTAGGCTGCTTTTGGTTTGCTTTGTTCTGTCATTTTGTGTCGCTTTTGTTTTGTTCATTTTCTGGTTGTTTTTCTTTGATGAGGGTGTTCTTCATTTTTGTTGTAGTGGTTGTGCTCGTTCAATGAATGGTTCACTTTTCTACTAGCTCTTGGTGTTCTTTGGCTAAATATTCCCTCTCAACTATTGGTCTCTGATAGCTACCGAGGAATGGTTTCCTCACTTGAACTTTGACTTAGAACCCGACCCTTGGTTGAATCTTCCTTTTACGTTCATCTCAGATCCCGCACAAAACACATATTAATTGTTTCCAAAGGGTTGTACAGTAGTTGTTTATGATGAATTAGCAAGAAAAATATCTTAAGTCCGCTCCAGCGACCACTGTGGTTCCCAAACCCATAGTAGGTTTCGATGCTTACACGGTTGAGCAAAGGAGAAAGTATTAAAATAGATATTGCAAGAAAAGAAAAGAAAAAAAGAAAAAATGTTGAAATCAAGCAACTGTATGGGTGTACGGATAATTCTACTGGGGTTATGGACGCCTGGATGGCAGTACAACAATGTTCATGGGGTCACAATGACAACTCCATCGGGGATATGGATGCTTGACTAGCAACAGGGCAATGTCCAGGTTACTTTTGGGGTTGGATGATTCATGTAGCTTGCCCGGTTTGATTAGCTACCACTTGTCCTAGTTTCTAAGGGAAGGGAATGAATTCACTAAACGCACACAATTCTGAGATGTTTCGTGGGTTGACTCAAATAAGGATCCAGTTCTCCTAGTTCACTTCTGGAAATAGGATTTTGGTCTATGAGACCATAAATTCTAGGTTTTGAGTGAATACTTATCCCTAGAACGCTTAGGAGCGTTCTCTAACAGAGTTTCCATTTGTTGTGCCCTTAGCACACACGCCCTGTTTGGAACGGGGACCCTCTCTCTCCTTTTCACCTCGTTGGGCCACTTTTGTTGCCACCTCATTTTGTGTGCCCCCTATTTTATGTCCTAAATGGTCAATGAGTCTCCAAGGGATCATCTTGAGATGACCATGTTTCACCCCCCTCAAATTTTCAAGGCTTTAGGCCTCCGCGGAGTTCCCTTAGCTGTTTTCCTTTTCCTTTTGGAACTAACGTCCATGGAATTGGGCGGGTCTGCCCTTTCGAGCTGCCCCCTGTGGGTTTCCTCCACCCCACGGTCATTTCAAATGGCCTTCGTCCACCAGTCTTCTGCTCGTTGAGACCTACGTGCTTGTTTGTCGTTTCCCTTACTATCAACCTTCTGAACGACCATCGTCAAGCTGTCATCCAATCGCTAGACTCCACCCTTCCCACGGTTGTTTTCAAAATGACTATTCACCAACCGTCAAGGCCATTGTACGATCATTAATGAGGGGCATTAAATGACAAAAAAACTATAAATAGCCCCTCCTAAGCTGTCATTTTCACTTGTCAGTTGATTACAAAAGAGTCAGAGAGCCTTTCCAATGTTTCCTTCGCACCCGACGAGTTCCATCGATGCTTCAAAGCCTTTGCTAACTGTTTCCTTGACCTCCTTCATCAGGTTTCAAAGGTAGGTTTTTTGTTCACAAGCCCTATTCTAAGTGTTCTTTAATGTTGCAAAGTTATTTAATATGGGAAAAAGGAAACTAGATAGATAGGTAGATTAAGAGTAGGTGCACAAAACCCATGAATTATAATTTTAACAAACTTCAAAAATCAACCCATGTGCCTTTTGCATAACTTAAACTCTCTGTCACCATTCTTGAACCAGAGCATTTGTGCTCTGCGGGCCTGCACCCATACCACCGCTATCAAAAACATGTTTAAAACTTGAAACAATGAACTCCTCCACCAAATCCACCCTCATGGGAAGACCCCTCTCCCTGGTAGCCTAAACTTGGTTAAAATTCACAAACTGAAACGAAGAGCCATCGACCCTCTTAGGTCCCTAGGTGTCAGTTTTTGCCCATAAAATTCCTTTTGGTGTCGCCATTTCAAACGACTGTTCAAGCATGACCTTCTAGCAGGCAGGTTCCGCCTTAGTCATCCTCCCTCGAATTTAAACTTGGAAAAATCTTAAGTCCTGACCCATCCCAGGTTCCTCCCTGCAGATTTTCGCTAGTGAAATTTCATCTGGGTTGCCCCATTTCAAACAGCTTTAACAGCCTGTCTTCTCACCTATCAGATCCCACCCATGTCTCCACCGTCCCAATCAAAGAGTAACAATTTGGGAAGGCAAATCATTCTCAGCAAAATTCCATTCCCCTTTTTTTGATGCGTGAATGACTATTCAAACTGTGAAACCATAGCATCTCCCGGTGGTCGAATCCTGACCCCTCTACTTTCGACCATGTCCTTGGACCAAACATTAGCTCCTTCACAAGCCTTACCTCATGGACCTCCATCTGTGGAATGTCGTCGTAGGTCCACTGCTTCAAACAACCTTTGCCAAGCATCCTTACGAATCGTAAACTCTGAACCCTCCATGCCCATTCAAACTCTAAACAAGAAGCAAACAAGTATAAGCCCTAGCGGACCATCTCTCGTGGACTACCGCCAACGGAGCTCCATCCTAGCTCCATCGTTCCCAAACAAAAAAACTTCCTCATCTGTCCGCTGAATGGGACCCACCCTCCCCATCACCTTTGGACTTTCCAATGATAAACGCATGAAGCCAAAGCCTTCTATGAACCCGATGTTGTGGGTTTCTCCTACTAGGCTGTCATCTGGCCTTCGTCGTCTTAAATGGTCGTCACCCACCGTCTGCCCACATCTTTTGACCCGCGTCCTCTTTGAATGATCTAGACTTTAATGACATAGCATTCACGACCTTTCGAAGTTGTGGGTCCTGAATGACGAAACACCACTCGTAGGCCGCTATCTTCCCAGCGCCATTTTAACAGCAAACCCCAAACAACCAAGCTACCTTCTAATTCTGCATGACCCAAAAGTGACCTTAATGCCCTCCAATCTTCAAAGTGACTTTGACCCACATGCCTAAATGAAGTGACCTCCTTGGTGGACCCCACCTTATTCCCAAATCTTGGCACAGGTTGGGATAGCTAGGTCGTCATGCCCTGTCCGTCATCCCTCCTGTAGTAGCCTCTAAATGCCACCAACCCAAGGAAGTCTGCGCCCCTGGGCCCGAATTATTGAAACTCCCTCTTGCGAAAGGTTAATGTTGATCTGGAAGAAATTTTAGGATTCTTAAGTGATGAATTATCTGATCTAATGCTATTTCACAAGATTTTGGATAACTTTCCCATTGTTTTATGCTTGAATGTTCTTACCTACTTCTCGCTCGCAGGATATATGGAACCACAAATGCAATGACCCTGGATCTCTTGGGTTTTGTTGCACAAGCCTTTTCTCAATCTGAGCAAGTAGTAAAGAATGTGCCAAAATATAACAAGGACTGGGATGATGTCACAAGCAAATCAAGGAGGCTGAACTTTCAAGTAATCAAATCAGATATATTGGAATGGAACAAGCTCCAGGTGCTTATTCTAAAGTTTGTGGAATATGCCACAGTGAAGAAGAGCGAAGGCAATCCTGCCATAGATGATGAGTTCCTCACAAAGTAGGTGCATCAAAAGGAAATCAGCTAGAAGATAAAAGAGCTACAGTGCTACCAAAAGAAGACAAAATAGGCTAAATGACAAGGATGTAATTTTAAATTGTAATATATTTGGGGGTAGGTTAAACCCTAATTTGTAGTGAATCTTGGCCACATAATGAAAAATCAATCTTGGCCATTCATTTTTCTTTTTGGACACTATAAATAGGGGGTCACCTCTCATTTTCAAAAGAGAGTTGAGTTGTTGTAAAGACATGTTGCTGCAATTTTAATAGAAGTTCATTGAATTTTGGTGGATTCTTGAGTTTCAACTGCATGTTACATGGTTCTACTCCCATAGTTAGTTAATTTAAGTAGATTTACTTTGTTTTTTATGATATTTTCATGTTGTTAGTAGGTTAGTTAATGTTGTTCACTGGTTTTGAAGAATTTTGTTTTGTGTTGGCAACCTTCCTTGTCCATACTTTTTGTTGTTTATTGATGATAAATGGTTGTGTAAAGTTAGTCTTTGCATAAAATAAAATTTTCTTAAACTTCTATCTTTAATTCATGCTTATGGTGAATGAATGGTTGAATATCTATAGTCCTTAGAAGCTTGCACTAATTTCATAAGACTGTGAGGTAATCTAGTGAAGTGAAATTTTTTTTTAGGAAGGTTGTCCGCAGTAGAATCCTCCACGATCACTGTTCATTGCTAGTTCAGATCCAGGAACCTCCTTTCCTCCATGCCCTTTTTCCTTTTTTTATAAGTAATCTATGCTAATGTTCATTTCACATTGTAAAGCCAAATCTAAAGTTGAAATAGGAGTTCAAGACTGTTGTTTGAACCTGGAGCAATTGTGCAACAACTTCCCCATCTCAAGAACTCCATTCTAACATCTAACTTCCCTCCAGCTTAACTTTGTAAGTCTGCCCTGTCATTACCAACAAGATCACATCAAACCAAATGAGAAATTCCAAGCATGTCAAGACCCAACACCAGAGAGACCTTGGGGTGATATTCAACAACTTGTTGTTGGAGATTTCCTTTCAAGAGAGGTAGTGCACCTACGCACTGCCTGTGTTGAGAAAGTGCTAAAACACCCATCAACAGGCTTCAGGTGTCTTACAAATTCCAATAGTAATAATTTGTTTGTTGGGTATTTGGGAAACATGAATGGGCATCCTTTGAACCCTTCCACCCTAATGTAGGTGAAAGTGGGAAACTGAATGTACTAGCCTCCAACTTGCTTAATAATCTTTTGTGCTTCCAAAGACAATCATTTGGCTTTGTCACCTTCCATTATCCTTACCACCTTTATGGAAAACACATCATTAACTCTCTAATAATGCTCCTTGTATTCATGAATAGTAATTTGGGGTAAATGAGCATATATCATACTATTCCTTGTTTTTCTACCTAGGGTACCAACTCTATTCAACCCTTGCTTATTTTCCCTTAGGGTGCAGGAATAAATCACATATGAGGACAATGAAAACCACCCTGACTGTGGAAATTCCTTTATCTCATCATGTATCCTGTCGCTAATAAAACTTCCCCAATGCATCTCCACAGGGCCTTCCATTAATTTTCCTATAATTATGAACATCCATGGTTCAAACTTACTGGCATCTCTAAGTCCAGCTATCCTACTTAACATAGTTATAATGTCTTGAACATCTGGGTTGAATATAGATCTTAGAATTGGCTTCGTTTGCTTTGTAATTTCCTCCTAGCACCACTGTATACTCATAATTTTCCTATTATGCTCTTCAACACTCAGGTATTTTTAGCCTTTGTTCTCACATCTATCAGGTTCATTTGATGAAATTTGAGGATCCAAATGTATATATGATTCCTTTCATGGAGAGATCTACATAGATTATTCCTTCCTTTTCAACAAATATGTTATTTGGGTTGTAGCAATTTAAACATTGCATAACCAATTCAGGGACCTCCATCACTGGCAATTCTAATAATATGTTTATAAGGTTTTTCTCTTGCTTAGTTCAAGAGGATTTGAGATTTTGTGTTGTTTGATGAGTTTTTGAGCTACAGTATATATAGTGGCTGATAGGGTTATTCAAATGTACAAAATGATCATGCTTTTCAAGTGAAGTTGATGTGAAGCTTCTGATGAATTTAAATGTATTCATTGCATACTCCAATTGTTTCAAGTGAAGTTTGTTGTTAGAAAAGATTGGGATTGAGTAAGGATGTGTGTACTTATTGTTTTATGTGCTTTGCATGGGTTTGGTCGACCTTGTGTTAAACACAACTTGCGAAGTTCATGGAAGCGTGTTGAGGCATGTTGGGACTCATTAGGTCCCTCATTAAGAATATGTTTAGGTCACCCTCATTCTCTTCCACCATGAGAATGCTTTGGCACCGACCTAATTTAAATTTGTAAATATAAATTGTGTATGGATGACCTTGGGAGGGTTTCAAGGTTGAAGATGGTATAAGTATGTGTTGAGATGTCTTTGAAAGACAAGATAGATGTGAGATAGGAATGTGTGATGTGAGTTTGAGTAGATTAGTGCAAAATTCAAATGTTGAGTTCCCTAAGGCAATGAGCTGATAATGCACTCTATCTTTCAAGCATGTCTACAAGTGTGTGAGAAAATTGTGGTGGACTTCCTATTGCATTGAGATAGTTTTCTCCTTGTAACAATTATCTTCTATATCTTTGTAATTATGTGGCAGTGAGCCTAGGCAATGTGCCCTCATTGGACAGTGTGTCTTGTCTTGGCAGTGAGCCTTTCTATTCAGTTTTCAAATTCTTTATATTGTGAGCTAATACTCACTGTGGTTTTTCCCTCATTGGTTTTCCACGTAGATTTGGTGTTCTTATGTGCATGGTTTTACTACTTTCAGTTTTTGTTTCTACATTCAATGATTAAACACATTAGTTGAGTAAGGGTTTTGTGAATTCTTACTAATCTAACTTTTGTTAAGGGTGTTGAAGTTTAAAATTGCTACAACCAATTCACCCCCCTCTTAGTTGTCTTGTTCAACAGGGGCAAGTCCTATGATCTAGCACAAAGTTTGATAAGTTCTGGAAAAGTAAAATTTAAAAGCATCCACTTTGAAAGGTTCCTTATCCTTAGGTGTGAGCCTCATTGTACTTCTACCCTTCCCCTTCACCATGAAACTTGGCAATATTTTTACTCTATATGTGCTTTTATTCTTTTCATAATCATTCCTTAGTGCTTCTAGGTTGATTTGTTTGGTTGTATTAGGGTTAAGTCTATAAACCCCTATAATTCCTTCTCTAGTCAAATTCGCCATCTCCACCCCAACATGTGTCCTCACAACCTAAACATTTGGGTCATAATAAGCAACGATGGCTTTAACTAGGTCTACATCCAAGTACACATTTGGAACTGTCAACTTTCCTAGGTCTAAGTTCCATCCATTGTAGCTTGGAACTTTGGAATTTTGTTTCCCATACCAATACTTGAATAGTTCCCATCTAGAAACCTTCATCTCATCATCCCTAATTGCATAGTTTTTTATCCATAATACCCTTATCTGCCCCTGAGCCTGGCAACATCAATTTTCCTATATTTTTATCCATTGTCGAACTAGGAAGTTGGGCTAACTGATCTTCATGAAGGGATCTTTTGGGAGTGGAACTAGAAGCTTCAGCTTTGGGGGGTGACATATTAGCGAGGATCTTGAAAACTTGGGTTTTATATAGTGAGACTAGGGTTTTAAATTAAGTGCAAACTAAGCTAGGAAAAATTGCAATAAAACATAATGCAAGAAACACAAACTAGGAAAATTCAAAACAAATAGCAACCCTAAAACAACAATTCAATGCTACACATAGCAAGAACACAAGGTTTTATACACAATTTAGTAGAGCAGAGGTAAAATTCAACTTACTGGTGTTTAGGACACATAAACCCTAATTTCCTTCATAGAAAACTTATTCTTCGTAAGGTTCAATCTCTAGTCACTTTTGAATGCTTTAGGGAATTGGAATTATTCTTTGGATTATTCTTTTATGGAAAATTGCAATAAATTTAGGCTTTCTAGCATCTTGTCTGCCATTACTATTCACTTGCGCGAACCAGAACAATTGCATCTACTCATTTTTCATTTTTGAATTTGAGATGTTGATTTGAGGATGATCTATACCTTTAGTTGGCTCAGAATGAGTCAACCAAGTTTGAAAAAACTTACCTTTATTCACCTCAATATTGAGCCAATAGAAATTTTCCATATAGAAAAGCCTATCTCATGTCATCCTTGGTCCCACCACTCTTAGGGTCACCAAAAGAGCTGACATGTCAATTCCCTGCATCCTCACACTCATGCATTGTGAAATAGATCAAAGGTTGTGGGATTATGGGGAGAGTTATGTAGGATGTTGCCACGTGTATAACATGTGCACCCTTTAACCTTTCATGCATTCACTAACACTTAGGAAAATTTTGTTACATGTTTTAACCTTTTGCAATTTGGACAACTAGGATTATATCATCTAATCAAAGAATTATCAAAAAACCACCACATGTATTTAGATACACATATTTTATTCCCCCTTACATCGCCTAATATTAATGAAATATTTTATTCTCTTTAATAATCCCCCCAGCAATTGAGATCATGCCACTTGGCATCATCCCACACCCCCATGGTCAACCAAGGTCTTCAAAGATAGCCCTCACAAGATTGTGGGGAACAATCAAGATGGTGTCAGATGGCACAATAAGGACCTTCAAATCATGCGCCTGCCACTTAGTTTGCAAAGAATTGTGGAGCCCAAAGGACACATGGTGCCTTCCCGCTTCCCCGCACTGACATCTTAGTGAATGTTTTAATCTATGCGAGCTTGTAGGAACCAATAGATACCGAACACGTAGCAAGTGTGGGTCCAGGCAAAGCTTCACTTAAAAAAATAAAATTTGCATGTGCTTTAAAGTTGCAACTTAAGTTGGTGCCATTCCTTAGGTCAACTTATTACTTAAGACTTTAGACTTAAAATTTATTTCAACCTCAAGGTTCAGGATTTTAGACATGATGCAAAATAATTTTAATGACCCATGAGATCTTAAGACAATCAAAAATTTGAAAAGGGTGTGAATAGTAAGACCAGAACTAAGGGGCTAGTTGACATACACCACTAATTCCATAAGTGGTTACTTAAGGAACCTGAAATGGGGAGTGACAAGTCAATAATTGAATATAAGGAAAGGTTAAGGATTTAACACTATTAGGGTTTAAAGAGGGTTTTATCCCTTGGGTGAACCCTAATGCATGTAACAAGAAACCCTAGCCCACAAAGAACCATAGAAATGCCCAGAAAAATTGAAATACAAACCAAAACCACAAAAAAATCAAGATTCCTATCATAACTCATAGGTGATCTATCATAACACAACTTTCTAGCCTTATGAGAGCACCATCATGTCTAACGTCTTATATTGATCAATGACATTTCATATTTGGGACAAATTTTTAGAATGAGGTCTCTACCTTATTGACTCAAATCCCCTTAGTGTACTAACCTTGTTCTTTTATTTTTTATGTTTATTGTCTAAATGTATTCTTGTCTAAATTATGTTTTATATATGTTTTCCTTGTGTCTTTTACATGTTTTATTTGTGTATTATTTGTATGTCTCATGTATTCCTTGTGTATTTTCTTGTATGTTTTGTGTCTTCATTGTGTATGCTTCACGTTTTTCATGTTGCATTGCACCTCATGTGTGTGTGTTCCTTTTTATTTACATTTTTGTTTAGTTGTATCTTGAGCTTGGGGGCTAGCACATCCCCTATATTTAGTGTCATCTTACTTCTCCAATGTTTTGATGAAAGAATCCTTCTTGGACTTTTCTTACTTTAGTATGAGCATGAGCGCAAGTTCATACTCTCACTAAAGTGGGGGCTAGGTATAACATCATAAATTATCAACCCAAACAATTTCACAATATGTTTGGCTCCCCTTTATATTTTTGGACCTAATTGTGCTTATTATTTGTTTGTTTTATTATCATTTATGGAAAATTAGAATAAAATGAGCATTAAAATTATTTATTTATTTAATGAGCACTTAAATCCCAAAATAGGTCTAGTCAAGGGCACCCATGCCCTTGAGCACCTTATTTTGGCCCAATTTTTAATATTTTACTGTTTACATTTTTTATGTTTGCAAATCCAAATTCATTTGTCAGCTTTTCACAATTAATTTTGCAAGAAACAAATAAATGCATATAAATATAAGTCCTTTTCACCATCATCTAGCAATCTAAGCAACCAATAGAGCAATTTGAGCATCCTAAAACTAGTCAAATAAGAAGCATTATTACAATAGTTTTTCATCATTCAAGATTCATGTTAGCAATGCATAAAGTTTATAAGACTGTTCATGTTTATGTTTATTTTTTTGTGAGTACTAATAATTGTAGGAATTTTAATCAAGCATCCAATTCTCCTTGTATGAGATATGTATCATGACTTCAGTCCATCAAGGAACCTATTTCTAAGTGGTAAGTTGCAACACTTGTCATTTATCACTTATTTTCACCTATTTAGGTACCTCTACTTGACTGAGGGTAAGCACTTCTTATATCATCATATCCATTATAGATATGGAAAAAGCAAAACAAGGTTTGAATTAGGCAAGCCCCCATATGACACAACCCTTTCTCCCCTCTCTTGTTTGTAGGTGGAAGATATGAAGTGGAATTAGGAGAAGATTGAAGACTTAATAGCAAGATCAAACACTAAAATATCCTACTTCATAAAAGTAGGGAAAGAGGAATTATACATCAACAAACGAAGTTCCAAAGCTAAGTCTAGGAGGAAAGAACCTATAGATTGCAACCAATTGACACTTGTTATGAGATTCCAAAAAGCTACATTTTCTAGTTAAGGGTGCCCATGCCCTTGATCAGATAAATTCAGCTTAAATTTATATGCCAAGGTCCTCTGTCTTTGCTTTCTATTTTTTTTGTAATCAGTTTCAGTATCTCAATCCTGTGCCTTTATGAATTTACATTAGTTTGTTGTAGTTGTATAGTTAATCTAGTTCACACTGAATGACATAAATTCAATTCTAATCCTAATCAACCCTCCAACAAACAAGGGCCAAAACCCTGATCATCCATTCTAGCTCTTCCTTGAGGAAAGTATCCAAGTGTTCTTGTATGATCATTTTTGTGCCCTCTTTTTTATGCGATGTAAGCATAAAGAAGTGATTTAGATCCTAGGTCCTATTTTTCCACATCACACTTTAGTACCTATAGTAAATATTTTTCATTGCCTATACATGACAATGAAAACATGATGCTCCTAAGAAGCACTATAAAGCTTGTAAATTTAGGATGTGGAATTTTCATAACTTCCCATAGTGCCTTGGTCAAACCTCATTGATTGATTCAATAATTTAATAACAATTTTGAAAACACACAAAGTAATACATAAAATGGATGCATAAGTAACTAATAATGATGTGATATAATGGTGAAAATAAAAGGTTGGGAGCCAAAAAGGGAAAAAATGCAAGGCCATAAATTATTTAATTAAATAGATATTTGTGATATTTCTATCAAGATTCAATTGTGTAGTTTTTATGAGTCAAACTCATTGACCCATGTTTTATGAGTAGTGGTTCACAAGAACCGATCTCTCATGATAATGAATGGTCCACTTAGCACCCATTGCATCACGAGATATGGGTTCTTGTGAACCACTACTCATCAAATATGGGTCAATGAGTTGGAATCATAAAAACTACATGGTTGAATCCTAATAGCAATATCACAATTTGACACGCTATGAAAAATACCTCCTACTTATCAATTGATGAGCTAAAGGGGATCTATAATGAATGGTTTATAAGGTTTGCAACACTTTCTAAAGGTTTTGCAAATGGGGTTGCAAGCTAAGTGGGCTTAACCTTGGGGGAAACTCTATGGTTAAGCACGCTTGAGCTAGAGTAGTACTGGGATGGGTGACCTCCCAGGAAGGCCCAGAGCTTCACTTCTGTTAGCATCACCTTAATGCAATGAGTGAAAGTGGACCATTCATTATCATGAGAGATGGGTTATTGTGAGCCATTACTCATCAAACATGGGTCAATGAGTTTGACTCGTAAAAACTACATGGTTGAATCTTGATAGCAATATCACAATTTGACACATTGTGGAAAATACCTCCTACTTATAAATAGATATTTATTTTAAGGTGAATGAATAACTATTTTGGTTCAAACGATTGATCCTAAATAGATATTTTTGCTAAGAAAATATAATTGCAACCATTTAAGTCTTGCAATGGTATGTTTCTAGAAATGAATATCTATTTCAAATATGAATGGATATCTTTTCATTCAAGTTCACTTTTTCCTTGATTTTATTATGGTTTTAGGCTAGAAAATCCAAACCAAAGACTTGGATGTGTAAGGGTTAAATTCCATAGCTATGTTGCACATTTGGCCAACATAATAGTTTTTCTTGAAGCTACTTGACACCTATGTGCAACAAAGAGTTGCAGCAAAAATATTTTTCAAGAAAATACTAACTTGATATCAAATTTTAAACTAACATGAATTTTTGTAGCAATATTTACCCCAAACTATTTACGGTGAAAAGGTTTCAACTATAAGTCTTTTTCTTGAAATTATTTATGTTTCAACCTAACCCATCTATTGATGCGACAACTAAACCCTTCTTTTGGAATAAATTCAACGTAAATTAAACTTCAACTCCACATTTCTCTAACCAAGGATAATTTTATGAGAATATAAAATACCCTTTGGTAGGACCCAATGCCCAGAATTATATAATATTTTTAAATATTTTAATTATTTTATTATTTTCAATATACTACAAGTAGGTCATTATAATCAAACATGATACTAATTAATCATTAGGGCATTGTGTGATGGTTAAAAATGTGACATGTTGATAAATCCACCAAAATTCAAACATGTTAACGAATGGAGTAATAATTCTCAAGATGGGAAGAAACCCTCTATAAGTGTCCTCTCCATCTTGAGCTAGGATAAAAATTCTTGAGTTAACCAACAAAAAATATGACGCTAATTAGAATTTTTCAAATATTAAAAAATATTTTGAATTTTATTATAAAATACGATACACTAGAGGAGATAATCCTCTCCAAAAGGTTTTTTTAATGATAAATAGATTAGATAATTTGTTACATGCCATCAAAACTATGATATTTTGAGTAAATTCAACTTTAAAAAATATTAAAAAAATATATTCATAAAAAATAAAAAATAAAAAAAAATCTATCCATTCACTAGTTATTCAAGTTAGCTAAGTGGGAGGATGGTGTTTCGGTCTGCAACTGCAAGGAGCCAAGCTAGGGAATTCGAGCCCTAGCTCGTGTTTGTTTTCTCTATTTGTGCGAAGGTTGGGGTGGGCGTCTGTTTCGTTTTGTGGGGGGGTTAATCCTTTTGCTGCGGTTTTTTTTGGGTTTGACGGTGTGTGTTGCAGGTGAGGGTTTCCTCTGATCTATTGTGCCTGGGGTCGGCTATTTCTTGTGCATGTCCGTCCTAGGCTTGTTGGCGGTTATGTCTCAGGGTGAGCCATCTAGGGCTACGCCCGACATGGATTTTTGTGCTGCGGTGGGCTTGAAATCGCCAAGTCAAGGAGCAAGGGTTTTTTATAACACCCTCTTCTCTCCGAATATGGGGTCTATGGATTCAAATTTTTTTGGTGGATCTCGGATCACAAAGATTAATGGATGCCTAGAGCATTGCAAAGAGAGACCTAAATTGGTCATTCCGATTGAAATGATTGCTGAGGATATTGAATATTATTCAAAGCATTCTCTATATTGCAAATTTTTGGGATTGAGAGTGTCTCTACAATTTTTGGAAACTTGGGCACGAAGGACTTGGGAGCCAGAGGGTGAAATGGAGGTCACGCTGCTTGCAAATAATTTCTTCATGGTCACATTTATCTGCTTGGCTTGATCGCAATAGGGTTTTTGAGGGGGGGCCCTATTTTCACAACCAGGTTGGGTTGTTCGTCAAGCCATGGCATGCAGGCTTTAATCCCTCTGAGGAGCTTCCAAATCATGTTTCAGTGTGGGTTCGGCTGCCCAGATTTCCAATTGAATGTTGTCGTGAGTACGTTCTGCACATGCTTGCTTCAATGCTTGGGAAGCCGATGGGGTCTTCAACACAAACCCTAGGTAAGAAAGTAATGACTTTTGCTCGAATTTGTGTGGAAATTGATTTGAGTAGGCCTTTTCCAGATGCTTTTGATATGTGTGTGGGTCCCCATTCTTGGGTACAACAATTGGATTATGAAACCCTTCCTTTCCGATGTCGCCTCTGTCATGAATATGGTCACCTGTTGCGTAGATGCCCGAAGGCTAAGCCTGTGGTGCCTCAGCCTCCACCTCCTCCTCGTAACAATCTTGATGTTGATAAGGGGAAGAATCCTATTTCTGTTGAGGGTGCAGATGTTGAGGGTTATGTTCCTGTTAAGGCTCGTAACCGGAATAGAGGACAAAAGAGGACTTTGATAGAGAGACAAGATGAGGATACTTTTAAGAGGTTTGAGGTCCTGGATGATTTGGGTCAGCAAGAAGTTAATCCAGGGTTAATAAGTGTGGATCCGGGTGTGGTTGGTTCTGGCCTGGAGGATCACACTTCCATTACTCCTCCTGCTCCACAGGAGGAGTCCGCCATACCTATGGTCACTGATGTGCAGGTTGGGGCTCAGGTGATGTCGGGTCCAAATGTTGAGTTGGGGCAGGGGGATGGAAGCACGTCTTTTCCTGCACGGAATGTTGGATTGGATGTGGCTAAGAGTAGCAAGCCTTCTCCTCAACTGGGCATTTTGCAAAAGGATGGCAAGAAGGGGGGTCGGAGAAAAGTGTTAAACTTGGCAGGAAGAAAGATTTGGAAAAGATTAAGATGATGGGGGAGACTTTGGTGGAGTCAGGGTCTGTTAAGACCCTAGATTCTCATTTTTTGACTCCTTTGAAATGATCATTATTTCATGGAATGTAAGGGGCTTGAACAGTGGCCCTAGACAAAAAGTTGTTCGTGAGTTGGTAAGAAGTCATTCTCTTGATGTTCTTTTTCTTCAGGAGACCAAGTTATCTGTTGAGTGCATGATGGGTTTAGTGCCTAAGTTGTGGAAGAATGGTCAATGCCAGTGTATTGGGGCTCAGGGATTCTCGGGGGGTGTGGCTTGTTTCTGGAACCCTCAGAAGATTCAACCTTTGTGGTGGTTATCCTTCAAGTCCTCTTTATCCATGGTTGCCTCGTGTCCTGAGTCAGGAGAGTTTGTTCTTTTCTCCAATGTTTATGCACCTATTGAGTTCCAGGGTAAACTTCTTTTATGGACACATATTTGCTTTGTTTGTAGCCTATTTCCCTATCATCCTTGGATCATTGCAGGGGACTTTAATGCTATTACTGAATTAGCTGAGAAACGGGGTGGTATTGCAAGACTAGAGCCTTCTGCATTGTTGTTTTAGGACAATATATCTGCTCTCAATCTTGTTGATATCAAACCTAGCAATGGTCAATTTACTTGGAACAACAGAAGGGTTGGTGATAGTTGCATTGTTGAACGTCTGGATCGTTTCATGGTCTCCTGCTTTTGGGTTGGGGGAATTTTGGTCTTCTAGTTCTGAGATATTAGATTGGAGAGGTTCGGATCACTGGCCTATAAAGCTAGTTATCTCTTCTGCTTGGATGCCTCGAACGCCAACCTTCAAATTCCAGCTAATGTGGCTGCGGGACCCTGACCTTTATGGATGTGTTGCTGAATGGTGGAGGTATGGTAGACCTGCTTATGGTACTACAATGTATAATTTTGCTAAGCTCCTTCAATATGTTAAGTATCAGCTTAAACAATGGAACCGACATTGCTTTGGAAACATTTACCATGCGAAGCTTGATGCACAAGCTGAGCTGAATGGTATTACTAGGTTGATTAGGGAGGATGGGGTGTCTGAGGATTTGTTGCGGGATGAGGCTAGGGCATTGAAAGCTCTAGAGGAGTGGGAGTTGAGGGAGGAAATCTACTGGAAACAAAAAGCTCGGATTGAGTGGCTTCAGGAGGGAGACAAGAATACTGCCTTCTTCTTCAATTCGGTGAAGGCCAGACGTCATGGTAATTCTATCTTGGCTTTGGTGACTGACAGGGGAGAGGTTCTTTCTTCTACTCAGGATATCTCAAATGAAGTTGTGTAGTATTTTGCTTCTTTATTCAGGGAGGACTCGCAGGGGGACTCAAATGAAGAGGCTCAGGTCCTCTCTTGTATTCCTTCTTTGGTCTCTTGGGAGATGAAGGAGCATCTTATGAGTGATATTTCACTGGAGGAGCTAGAGAAGACTATTTTCCAGATGAAGAAGGGTAAAGCTCCTGGTCTAGATGGCTTCCCGATTGAGTTCTTCCAGGAATTTTGGGAGATTATCAAGCTGGATTTATTGGCAGTTGTTCAAGAGTCTCAAAAGAATAAGCAAATGCTTCGGGCCCTAAATTCTACCTTGCTCTAATCCCCAAGGGTGATGGGGCTGATCGGTTAAGTCAATTTTGCCCCATTTCTCTTTGCAATGTTATTTATAAAATTATCTCTAAGTAGATTGCTGATAGGTTAAAAAAGTGGCTTTCGCTGCTGATTTTTGAGGAACAGAGTGGTTTTGTGGTGGGCTGCCAGATTTTGGATGGGGTGGTTATTGCTACAGAGACTATTCATTCTATGGCCAACTCCAAAGATAAGGCTATGTTCATCAAGCTTGACATGGCCAAGGCTTATGACAGAGTTCGATGGTCCTTCCTCCAAAAAGTTCTGGGGCCTTTGGTTTTGAGGAGGAGTGGATTCGCTGGGTTATGAGTTGTGTGAATTCAGTTTCTTTCTCTGTTTTGATTAATGGGGAGCACTCTGAACTCTTTGGTGCTTCTCAAGGTTTACGACAAGGTGAACCCCTCTCTCCTTACTTGTTTCTTCTTTTGGTGGAAGGTTTGGGACGGTTGATAAAAAGGAATGTGGAGGGGGGTTTCATTCAAGGATGGCAATGGGGAGGTGGCTTACCAGTGCAATCTCACTTACAGTTTGTGGATGACACTACTTTGATGGGCATGGCTACTATTAGGGAGGCTTCAAACATGCGCAAGGTGTTGGATGTTTATCTTGCTGCATCGGGCCAGTCAATTAATGAGGGCAAGTCTTCCATTTTTTTCTTCAATACTCTGAACTCCATTCAGAGGAGAATTGCTCATATTCTCAGATTTCAGATTGGGGATCTCCCGCTGACCTACCTTGGGATTCCTATTTCTGTTGGTAGGCAGTCTAGGGATTCTTGGCAGGCTATTCTAGAAAAATTTCGTGTCAAAGTCACTCATTGGACCCTTCGCTAGCTGTCTTTTGCGGGTCGGGTTCAGTTGCTCAAATCTGTGGTTCAGGCTCTCCCTCTTTATAGGTGTATGATTCAGGTGGCACCGATGGGCTTTGTTAGGGATCTTGATTCCTTAGCAAGACAATTTTTATGGGCTGGTAGTTTATTATCTTCCAAGTGGAGCCTTGTTAGATGGGATGTTGTTTGTAGCCCTAAACAGTTTGGTGGTCTTGGGTTAAGGCAGTCATTGTTGTCTGGTACGGCTCTAGCTGCTAAATTGTATTGGCGTTGGTGTGTGGAATAGGACCGGGTGTGGGCCAGAATTTTGACTCAAAATTACTTTCCAGGGATTCCTCAAAGTGATATCCCTCGTTATAGCTTGACAGGGAAGGGATCTGTGATTTGGAATACTCTCAAGAAAGGGGTTGCGCTCGTTAAGGGTGGCTTATTCTGGATTTGCAAGAGCGGGTCAGAGGCACATTTTTGGCATGACGCTTGGGATGGTCACCCTCCCATTGTTTCTCAGTATCCTCATTTGCTTACATTGTGCCAGAGGTTCTGTGAAGCAGGATGGTCGAGGGTGTGCGACTTTAAGTCTCTTTCCTTTCAAGGGCAGTTGGTGGAGGCAAGATGGAAGAATCCAGAGGAATGGCCTATTGTTGGTATGGAGGAGGAGTGCACTGAGCTTCATTACATTCTTTCTTGTCAAAGTTGTAGCTCCCTCATGGATCAGGATGTGTTGGCTTGGTCTCCTAACCCCAAGGGTGCTTACACTGCTTCTTCTGGGTATCAGGAGTTGCTTTCCCATAGATTGAGGGGGTGGAGGTTCATTGGTGGAAGAAAGTTTGGAATAAGTTTTCTTGGCCAAAGTGTAATTGCTTTATTTGGACTTTGGCTTGGAATAGGTGTTTGACTTGGGATAATATCCGAAAGAGAGGCTTTTCAGGCCCATCTAGGTGTGTTCTCTGCAGGTGTGGGGAGGAGGACTCTCCTCACTTGTTCTTTCGTTGTTCCTTCAACCTTACAACTCTGGCATTTCTGGTGGGGTGTTTGGAAAAGCCCATGCATTCATGCCTCCTCCTTGGTTGAGTTTTGGATTAGTCTGGGGAGGCCCCCCTCCTCGGCCTCTTTCTTGCAGGATGTTTGGTATGTTGGTCCCATCTTTCTACTTTGGCAAGTTTGGTTGGAAAGGAATCGAGAATATTTTGAGGTGAAAATTTGGGGATTCAACAAGTCTGGTTTAGAATTGTGGGAATGATCCAGGAGATAGTCGAAGCTAAAGGTGAGATTATGTTGCTGTTAGAGAAAGGAGATGCTGAGATGGTTGATCGGATGGGTATTCAGGGGCTATCTTCAGCTTCTGCTTGCGTCAGGAGAGGTAGGCGTGTGAAGCAAAAAGTTCAAAGGGTGGGGAGTTGGTTGCCCCCTCCTACTGGCTTTTTGAAAATTAATACAGATGGCTCATCTAGGGGAAATCCTGGACTTGCTGGGATTGGCGGGGTTGGTAGGGATTCTTCTGGATCAGTGGTTTTTATTTTTTCTGTGAATGAAGGGATACAGACTGTCAATAGGATGGAAGGCTTGGCTACTCTCTATGCCTTGAAATGGGCATATGCTTTAGGGTGGCGTAAGGCTATTTGTGAGTTAGATTCTCAGGTCTTGGTCAATTTACTTCATGGAAAGAAGATTTTTGATGTTAGCTGGCAGTTGGCTATGTTGGTGCAACAGATATTGTAGGTTAGCTCTTTGATGGAGTCGGTATCTTATGTCCATATTCCAAGGGAATGGAATAGGGCAGCTGATTGTCTAGCCAAATGGGCATCGGAGAATATAGATGGTGGGAAGATTGATGGGTGGGAGCAGATTTCCCGAGAGTTATGTCAAGATTTGGAGAGGATTCTTGCAGAGGATGGGAGTGTTATTGGGGAAGAGTGATTTTGTTCCTGGCTTTTCTTGTGGTTTATGTTGGTTCCTGGGGCTTTGGCCCTTTGCTTATGTAATGCTTTGCTCTGATTTTCAATAAAGTTTTTACCCCTTTTTATAAATTAAAAAAAAAAAAGTTAGCTAAGTGGAAAAAATTACTACATTTTTTGCTACGTCCCATGAACCTCACTTTTTTTAAAACAAAAATTAATTTATATTCTCTTAAATTTATAAAAACCTATATCTAAATAATTTTTAAAAATTATAAATATAAACTACACTAAGATTTCATTTTATATGTCATTAGTTTATTTCATTTAAAATTCAAAAAAAACATGTCACTTTTAGGTGCTCAAAGTTGAAAAATTGTCTTTGTATTTGTCATTTTCTTTATAAAAGTGGGACACAATTCTAAAAATTCACCCAATGCTATGATGTCATCCATTGATAAACTCGACTCCAACAAGATGATTGATGACTTTATATTGCATAATTTTTCATGAACTTAAAAGGGTTTGTAGATGAGAAAGTCTAGTCATCAAATATTTAATTTTTGTATCTTCAAATTTATTTTTTAATTGTTATTAATTCTAAGCATAAAGTGTCATAAAATTGAAACAATGTATATTTTTGTTTCTTTAATAACTTTTTATTTTTATTTTTTTTAAATCATATAAGCCCAAGTTAGACATCATTCTCTTCATATTAAACGTTGATTTTACCATTATTTTAGGTCATGTTAAGGTGACGATAGATGAGGGGTTTGATATTTCTATTTTTATTTTGTTGAATAATTTATTTTAAAAATAATTGTTAAATAATTATTCAAAAATATCCACCCCAAGACTCAACCCCAATTACATTTTTTCACAAAAAAAATGAAATATGATTTCCTTGTACTAATCCTTGTTGTTCATACACATGCATGTTTTTACCTCTAATAGTGTTGAAAAAAATCACCCTTTTAGTAGCACCCTTTATTTAACCAAGTTAATCATCTCGATATTAGAATAAATTACAATTTGAAAAATGAAAATAAAATCCTACATTTTATTTTTATAGTGTTAATATTTTATCTTGAAGTTTTTCAAATCGTCATCCCACATATAACTAACTTTAATTTTCAAGAAAATAAGTATCTTGTTTTGGTCATTTTTTACTCTCAATAGCTTGCATTCACCTAAAATGACTAGAGTAGATTGAGACTTGGTGCAATGAATAAAATGCAATAAATTTTAAACTAGTAGACTATTTACAAGAATTAGGGTTGTATGTTTCCTAATGTAAAAGATAATGTAATTGGGACAATTAATGTGAAATAGAGCTATTTTAAAAATGTGAATGATTCTAAATATTTCAATTACATTTGTTTACAAAAAATATTGAGATATGATTTCATTACTAGTCCTTGTCGTTCATACACATGCATGTTTTTACTTCTAGCAATGTTGAAAAAATCACCTTTTTAGTAGCATCCTTTATTTAACCAAGTTAATAATCACAATATTAGAATAAATTACAATTTGAAAAATGGAAATAAAATCCTACATTTTATTTTTATAGTGTTAATATTTTATCTTGAGGTGTTTCAAATCATCATCCCAAATATAACTAACTATAATTTTCAAGAACACTTATCAATAATTTAAAAAGGAGGGTTCTTTTTCTCACAAAACCAAGGCTGTGAGTGAGCCCAATGTTTGAATGGATAAAATTTCAATATATTACTACTTTATTTCAATCATAGCGGATTGAATACAATATGATAGAGCTGACTTTTAGCTATTGAAAACAAATGTATTGTAGACATGTGGTGGTTTTTCACCATAAAGGGCCTTACCTTGAAATAGATAAACCTCGAATCACTAAACAAAAGAACATTTTAAAACCCCAAAATCTAAAAGACAAATGGAGAATAGTAGCAAAAAGCCCAAACTAAAGGGCTAAGATCCTTAGTTTCTCATCACCTCCATTAAAAACCATTTTCTATCCAACTGATATCTTGACCAACTCCCTAGACCTTTCTGTTGCCCTAGTGGGCATGAGGTCATATAAATGAAACTTGTCACTTCATGAGAATATTTACAGTTTTTTAACACACATTTGCATGCAATACGGGCCTGCACATCACCAAAAATGGTGGATTTCATATTATATTAAGAAGAAAGTCAATGAGACTATTAAATGGCTTTGGTTGAGAATCTTGTAAGCTACTCTTCCTTACACAAATAACATTTTTTCCCACATAATACTGGGGTAGTTTCTTCGGTCAGAAAACATCTTAATCAAGCTATCTTATTCATATTACCTTATGTAGTTTATAAAGGACTTATAAAAACATATATAAACCAGCAATTTCCTTATGGGCATCTCAAGAAACATCTGCAATTACATAGACTAATAATAAACAAATAATTTTATTCAAAAGTAGTCTGAGGAAGTTTATCCTTAATGTGATGGATGATTATTTCATACCGTGAGTTTGGGCTTATTGAAAAATGATATGAACATTTAAATTATAGTACGTTCTTCCTGTGCCAATCTTCATTCATTTCTTACTAAAAACAAATAGCCCATTTTGCTTTGAATTCAATTGTCACGTTCATTGCCTTCTGTTTGAATTGTTTAAAGAGATTCCTGTTCTAGTTTAATATATGCGTGGAAGTGCTAACAGGCAGACCCAAATAAACTATTACTTCTCGTTGTCAAAGAGATGGAACACGTTGTTTCAAGAGGAAGCTTCTTATTCAATCTATTGTTTTTTATTCCTGCAACATGATTGGCTTCCTGCACGACCTAGCCTAGCTTCAAGCTTCCATTAAATATCTGCTGCACATGTGCATCAATGAGTTACCCAGATTCTCCATGTGCAATCTACCCTTTGGTGGTTATTATAATTATTAGAAAAGTATTTCATTTTTATCGCGTTGGTATTTTAGCAATAGTTTCTTTATGAGATTCGTTTAGGGATAGGAAGGACGAGATCTGTTTAGAGACAGGAAAGTTAAAAAAATGGGAGAGTTCGACATCAAACAAAAAGTTAAAATGACTGAATCAATTATTCCTTAAACTGTCTTTGATCTCACGAACATTAAAACCCATCTTATTCTATTCTATTACTTCACTTAATTACAAAAACAACGGTATTTTAGCAGTAGTTTCTTTACGAGATTCGTTTAGGGACGAGAAGGTTGAAAAAATGGGAGAGTTCGACATCAAACAAATAGTTAAAATGACTGAATCAATTATCTCTTAAACTGTCTTTGACCTCACAAACGTTAAAAACCTTCTTATTCTATTCTATTACTTCACTTAATTAAAAAACAACTGTGAAGAATATGATGGATAACTAACATGATGTTTGTAGACCCCCTTTGCTATGGAATAAATTAGTTTATATACCATGTTTGTCAACACATAAACCTAATAGTACAAGTCTAGGTAAATAGTGAGCAGTGAACACGTTATCAGCAGTGCAACCTCATTTATCTTCAATGTTAGTTTAAGTGTGATTTCACAATGATAGAGGTGTGTATTGAATTCATATCCACAACTGCTCCTTAGGCCAGGGTCCACCCTCTAGTATATAAACAATTCAATGCCACATTTGTTTATGTTTAAATATGTCTATTGTTTCTTGAGTGGGGGGCTAAGCATCGAATTGATTGCTTCACAAAGTGATTACCTCATTCCTATGTATGCTTCCTTTAAATAATCCTTGAAATTGAAAGCAACGAAATATCAATGGTTTGGAGAAAGTAGTTAGCATTCCATTTGCTTGTTGGGAGAAAGTCATCCACATCTTATTTCTTTGATGGTTACATTTGATAGGTGCCATAGTTTCTTGTGGACATTGGAATTAAACTTTTTTATGAACAGATGTTAAAACTTATCAATCACACTTTTGAAGTACGGGGAAAGGGTGAAGAGATAGAAATGCCTCCTTAGGTGTCATGTAAAGAGAAAACCAATGATATGAATGGAGCCACGGTCCACATAGTAGTTCATTTCTAGTTTGCCTCCTTTCTAGGGCACATCAACTTGTCTTGGCACTATTTTTTCTTCCACTCCCTTTTCCCATATGTATCATGTGGGAGTTGTAGTGGGCCTCATCTGCCTATTCATTTTTTTGTTTGGAAGTGTAGCACTAAGAAGTGTAATGGGGGATTTAACACAAGATGAGTGATGAGTGATATGAAATTTGTAGTTAGGTGAACCTCTTCAAAGTTATATACTAAATAAAAGGCGTATTGAGTTTTTTTAGTGATTTAATGAATATGGTTAGATAATGTTAATTTGTTATTGGTTTCTTATACTGATTTAGTGAATATGTATTGGATTTCTTTTAGTGATTTAATGAATATGGTTCGATAACGTTAATTTGTTATTGGTTTCTTATACTGTTTCTTTTAGTGATTTAATGAATATGGTTAGATAATGTAAATTTTTTATTGGTTTCTTATACTAATTTAATGAATACGAATTGGGTTTCTTTTAGTGATTTAATGAATATGGCTAGATAATGTTAATTTGTTATTGGTTTCTTATAGTGATTTAATGAATATGGTTAGATAGTGTTAATTTGTTAGTCATTGTTAGTAAATATGGTTAGATAATGTTAATTTTTTACATAAATTGTAGTTAACTATGTTTTTAGGATATTGTTATTGCAATTGATTTTTATTTTTTGAACATAAAAGAAAATACAAAGGATCATATTTTGTAATTAGGGTATTAGAAGGGGCAATACAATCTCAACATGAGACTAGTTTCCAAGTGAAAGTTGTTGCTACTAGTTGTTAGTAAATATGGTAGATAATGTTAGTATATTACATAAATTGTAACTTTAGCTATATTTTTAGGATATTGTTATTGCAATTGATTTTTATTTTTTGAGCATAAAATAAAATGTAAAAGATCATATGTAGTTAGGTATTAAAAGGGGCTATACAATCCCAACATGAGACTAGTTTCCAAGTGAAAGCTGTTATAAAATATAGCTATCAGCTAAAAATAAATTGTAAATTTTATTTGTGTATATCTTAATGTATAGATTTAGTGACATTAGAAATATCATTTAAGGAGACAAAATAATCGTAAGTCAACAATACACTTTTATTAAAGCTAAAATCCATTTTCATATTAATTTATCTTGTCACAAGTCACTGTATAAAATGACTATTATGGTATATATAATAGTGCTCATGTCATGTTGGACATATAAAAAGAAATTAAAAATGATTTTTGCGCAGACTATTCTAAACATGAACCACTAGAAAGAAATAAAGATGATATTTTTATAATTATTTAAAACAAAAAATTAATTGTAGACTATAGGTTGTTTCTCAATTTTTTTAATTATATGTGCTCATTGGCTAAACTAATAAAAATAAATGAATGCAATAGGTACATTAGTATTCCTACCCTGGTAGGAACAAATAAGGAAATAATATTGAAATTGATATAGAATAGTATAATTACCTTAAATTTTGGTTACAAAAACATATCTACCAAACTAGATACTATTATATATTTTTATATAACTATTGATATCATCTCAAATCAAAGATATATCTATAATGTTGTCAACTTGAACACCCATACTCACTAGCTAACTTAAACTACTAGCCAACCCCCAAACATGATGTGAAGAATCCATCCCCATGATGGCCCCCACACTTATCTAGTTATTTGTAATCTACCTTGGTCCATCAAATCCTTGTCCAAGGTCCATCACCATGGCTAATTATTGTGAGGTCATCTAATGTTTGTTTTAGAAGGCACTAGCATTAGAATGTAGAGTTTTTCATATTGGTACTATCATGTTATTCGATTTAGTAAATATGGTTAGAATGTTAATTTGTTATATAAATTGTAGTTAGCTATATTTTTAGGATATTGTTATCAAAATTGATTTTTAGTTTTTGAGCATAAAATAAAGTGCAAAGGATCATATTATGTAGTTAGGGTATTAGAAGGGGCAATACAATCTGAATGTGAGACTAGTTTCCAAGTGAAAGTTTTTGATTAAGGAAAAAATAGGTTTTGAAGGGACCCGAAACCCTTTACAAACAAAAGCAAAGCTGCAAAAAGGACAACCTACAGCTAGCCAAAAACCAGCCCCCAAACAAGACCCGTCAAGATTTACATTTAGAACTAGACTCTTGTGGGAACGAAGAGTCATGTCAAAAGAAGGCCTAGAGAGTTTTACTTTCTTGCCCATAATAGTAATCCAACCTTCTTCCACTTGTGCCAAGCCAGCACACAATTTTCCTGAAGATGAATGTCTGCGGCCGCTATCTCAGAGATTTCATCATTATACCTTCGTGTAGGCAAAGACTTATCAGAAAAGCCACCAGAAATGATAGCCAGAGTGCTATCACCAAAAATGGTAGTCTGAGACCCATTCTCACGCTCGTTAGGGGTTTCAACACGATTAACTTGTTCAGCTTCAACAACCCCACCATTTGAGACATCCAGAGGGGATGCCCCAAGACCTTGTGATTCTGATGCAACCACCTCAGAAAAACTCCTATTATGTTTAGATTTCTTCTCTACCATATAATGTTGTAGAGAGGCACCTTTCCACCATGTAGTCGTCATTTCCTTTTTCTCAAATCCGTATTGTGCAGTAGCATGACCTATTTTAAAACATCTTCTACATCGGAAGGAATCCCTTCATAGTCCAAGGATTGGACCCAAGAACCCTTAGGAGATTTAAGTAAAATCTCAGCAGGCAGCCCTTTTGAGATATCTATTTCAACCAATAGGCGAGCAAAGGTAGAATGAAAAATGTCAGAGGATTCATCATTCACTAGCAAAAAATCACCAAGGGCTTCACCCACTTCCTCCAGAAGAGGGTCATTCCATAAATGGAGGGGAAGATTAGACAGTCGAACCCAAATCGGGATCTTGTTGAAAGTTTCAGAAGCAGGATTGAAATCAAAATGTCAGGGCTTAATCATCAACAAGAATTTGTCCTCCCAGCTAAAAAAATTGTCACATAAAATTATGTTTCTATCCTGAGCATTGTCAAATTTAGCTACAAAAAACCCCTTAGCCATGGGGAAAATATGAACTTTACCAAAAATTAGAGGCTCCCATTCATTGGAGATCCAGGAGTGCAGCTGAGGGAGGCTAGGCCAAAAACCCCTGAACCGACAAATCACCCCATGAACAGAGAGCTCAGAAACAATCTCATCTATTCCTCTATTGTCTCAGCTTTTAGATCAACAGATATGGTATTTGCAACAGGAATAAACCCTTTATTCGATGAACTCCCTGGTTGAAACCTTGAAGCCATTAGTGATGCCCCGCAGTAGAGCCTTTGTGCTTTGAATGATTCTCCACAGCTTTCATTCTGCTACCTCCCTTGGACAGCGTTTCCATCAACTCCCTTGTGAACAACACAGGTCGCAAGGGATTTACCCCCATAGTCTGCATTGGCCACCGTGGAAGGGATTCCTTCACCTGTGACAACTGTGGTAGGGATTCCATTTGAACACCCAATGTCGCCAAACTTCCTCCCTAAGCTCGCCATTGCAAGATTTTTCGACCCCAAGGGATTTGTTATATGGTGTTCAAGTTTCCAAGTGAAAGTTGTTGTTACTAGTTGTTAGTAAATATGGTAGATAATGTTAGTATGTTACATAAATTTTAGTTAGCTATATTTTTAGGATATTGCTATTGCAATTGATTTTTTATTTTTTGAGCATAAATGAAAATGTAAAAGATCATATGCAGTTAGGGTATTAAAAGAGGCTATACAATCCCAACATGAGACTAGTTTCCAAGTGAAAGTTGATATAAAATATAGCTATTAGCTAAAAACAAATAGTAAATTTTATTTGTGTATATCTTAATGTATAGATTTAGTTACATTAGAAATATCATTTAAGGAGACAAGATAATTTTAAGTCAACAATGCACTTTTATTAAAGCCAAAATTCATTTTCATATTAATTTATCTTGTCACAAGTCACTATAGAAAATGACTATTATGATATATATAATAGTGCTCATGTCATTCAAGCCACTAATAGAGTTGCAGTCTAATTCAACAAATTAAATATGTTGGACATGTAAAAAAAACTAAAAATGCTTTTTACACAGACTATTCTAAACATGAACCACTAGAAAGAAATAAAGATGATATTTTTATAATTATTTAAAATAGAAAATTAATTGTAGACTATAGGGTTGTTTCTTAAATTTTTTTAATTATATGTGCTCATTGGCTAAACTAATAAAAATAAATGAATGCAACAGGTAGATTAGTATTCCTATCCTAGTAGAAACTAATAAGGAAATAATATTGAAATGGATATAGAATAGTATTAATATTACCTTAAATTTTGGTTACAAAAACATATCTACCAAACTAGATATTATTATATATTTTTATATAACTATTGATATCATCTCAAATCAAAGATCTATCTATAATGTTGTCAACTTGAACACCCTTATTCACTAGCTAACTTGAACTACTAGCCAACCCCCTAACATGATATGAAGAATCCATCCCCATGGTGGCCCCCACACTTATCTAGTTATTTGTAACCTACCTTGGTCCATCACATCCTTGTCCAAGGTCCATCATCATAGGTAATTATTGTGAGGTCATCTAACGTTTGTTTTAGGAGGCACTAGCATTAGAATGTAAGATTTTTCATATTTGTACTATCATGTTATTTGATTTGAAGTGTGAGTTTTACCTGGAGTCTCACCCACCATAAATGGAGTCCTTTATACCTCCTCATGGAAAAAATACTTCAAGTATTTTCTTGTAATATCATAGCCCACTAAATCACAACTCAAGATATGTCAATTTTTATTGATCATAAATAGTTGATATCTATTTGCATATGGGACCAACAACCTATGGATATGGATGTGGCAAGAATAAATGGATATAGGGATGTGCTAGCCACATTTCCTCATGTGGCAATTATGGGCTTAGATGAGCTTTTGTAGAGTTAATCCACTATTGGATCACTATGGGATACTTTCTCTTTAGCTCATGATGGTTGATCTTGCTTGAGCCTTATCTATCCTAGTTGGGAAGAAAATGTGAATAGTTTATAACTCCCACTCATCATCTTAGAATGTAATAGGGGGAACAAAAGGATATACCATTTAAATTTCTAGAGGAATGGATTTGTAATGATTGGTTTAGATCGATATACTTCCATCCTACCTTCTATTTTATCTATGTTAAAAGTATTATGTATTATAGTCTTTAATCTAGATAATTTACAAATACTACAATTATCCCAAATGTGATATCTATAATAAATGATATATATATTTATAGCTAGTCAATATCCCCTTTCTACATATATCTTTAAAAACCATAGGCTTCTCTCATATTCAACTATGCATATATTATTCTTTTCTACTAACTAGATAACTCCATAAATCTATACTTGGATCTACATATAAAATTTATATTGTGAAAACTACACCAACCTCCAAATTGACAACATTTTAACTCACCAGCTCCATTGATCAAGTATAAGAAGTAGTTATGATAAGTGAATGATTTTTTGATTTGTCCAACCAACCACTTGATTATGAATATTTGTCTCCCTTCCATAACTAACCTTAGCCAGCACATGGACAACATTCATCCACCTCTTTGCAAGCACACATGAATAACATTGATCATGCAAAACATCACTAGTTAAAATTGTATGCTATAATGTGAGTGAATCCATTTCTTGAAGAGCACAAGGCTCCCTTTATTCTTAAAATTCTTACCCATGTATATGTCACCAATACATGAATTCATCAACCTTTATTGTATCTACACCACTACATGCCTACAAAGATTTATGCACAAGCCATTTATCTAGCAGGATTGATGTACCTTATTACTCCTACATCAAACACACAAGATAAGAAAATAATAAACCATGAACTCTTGTTCATGTGCATTGTAGGTGGTATACTATAGATTTTCCATACTTCTAGTAAATTCTTGACCACATGTTGCATATTTAACTCCACAACCCTTCTATTTGTCCAAATATTATTTATAACTGTTCCTACATGAGTTTTCTTGACTTTGGTACGAATCACCCACTCAATATCTTCACAAAAATTCTCATTAAGTTATTTCCTTCAAGTTCTACTTATCTTTAATTTGTGCTTTCACCTTCAACATTAGGTGGCCCCTTAATATAATGGTTAGTCTATAAATTTAAGATAGGTAATATATAAATACCATCTAACAAATCTAGATCTCATATACACTCTCTTACAAAATTATATAAGGCATTTCATGCTCCAATTTTATTTCACTTGAACTATATGTTCCTTTTGGAAACATCTCCTTACATAGGTGCATCAAGACTATGTCACCAACTTTAAATTCTAACTCATCTATTCACAGATACAAGCATTGTGTGTACTGTGTGTTACTCTTCACCAACTACATGTGCACTTATATGTGCAAAACACACATATAACCTACAAAATATTCTATTTTTCACTCCTCTTTTGTAATCCTAAAATATCATTCAATTTAACAATTTCCCATGTACTATATGCATAAACAATCTAGAATGGTGTATTTTGAATTCTTATATTCACTAGAATATCATAAGTGAAACCTACTTATATCAAGACCAAGTCTCAATACAAAAGATATCCCACAAGATATTGGAATATGTTTTGTAAGGCTCATGTTCACCACCTTTGTTAGATAGCCTCACACTTACCTTGAAAAAATTACCACTTTTGTAGCATCATTATTTTTCTTACAAGCCACAAAATGTACCATCTTGGAAAAGTTACAATAACACTAATAGTGCAGTACCCCTCTATAATTCACCTTTTTAGGATGTTTATGTCAAATGTTTGTGGATTCATTTTATGTCTCAGGTACTCTTTGATTGTGGTTAGAACATTTTATAATGATAGTTGTTACAGTACGTTACTATGTTAGGTGATGTAATACTCAAGACTTGCTAAGATGTTAGGATTATATAGGTTATGTTTATTTTTTATGTTTTCTATGAGACTAAGAGATATTTCTTTATGATTACATGTTGATGATGTATTAGGATGTTATTGACGAGGGAGAAAAATTGAGACACATAAATAATGCACACAAATAGCAAACTTTGTTATTATTCAATAATGGAAATCTTACATGCAGAGGATCCCAAATCCTCGAGCTCTGCGATACATGCAAGCTACCGAAGTTTCAGAAAAATTACAGAAATTACAGAAAATCCCCTTTTCGCAGCATGCGAACTCTCTTCCCCAAAAAGTTATCCAAAAATCAGAAACTAGCCCATAAATAGCCCCTTTTCGGTTTGGAGCCAAAAAAAAACATTTGAAATAATATTTTTGGCGGTTAGGCGCCAAAAATTACAATTTGAAATTCAAACGTTGAGTCCTAATTCAAAAATTGGCAATTTTCCAAAAATCGGCCAACTTCCGAAAGCCATAACTTTTGATCCGGGACTCCGTTTTTCGAACCGTTTGCATCGTCGGAAAGGTCTCAAAGCAAAGAATGCACTAAGAACCCACTCCACCAGTTATGAAAACTTATGGGCCCGTATGGGACCTTTTAGTTCCTCAAACTGGACTCAGAAGGTTTTTCAAGGCAAAAAGCAAAAACTGGAACTTGAATAACTTTCAAACCGTGAATGATCTTGACCTGATTCTTTCGCCAAAGTGCTTATTTTTCCATCATGAAACTTCCCATAAATTTTTTTCTTCCCACACCTTAAAATTCATACCTGCTAAAAATAGCAGTTGAGTAGAAAAAGTAGAAAAACAATTCTGAAAGTTGGAAACTCTTATTCGACGAAAAGGGTATCCAGAAATGCAAAAACATATACAAAAAGCAAACAATAGGAACATAAATGGAAAGCATCTTTTTGGGTGATGCACAATTGCCCTCACACCACTAGATGCTCCTGCATCAGACACCCAGGGTAATTTGAAAAGTGACCCCGTCACGTCTCAGATGGTTGAGGAAAACCCAAACGGTCAACCTCTGCTTTAGATAGCCAGGATGAATCTTCCACAGGCCTTCCTCTCCACTTCACCAGATATTCTTCATACTGCCTATTTCTGGTACTCCTTCCCACACGGCTATCCAGGATTTCTTCAATCTCCTCCTTCTCTGAAGTACATGCTGGAATGCCACTATGTTCCATTGTTGGTACTTCCTTTGCACCACCTTCATGATACTCTGTCAAATCTAAAATATTGAACACATGAGAAATGTTGACTCCATCCGACAAATCTACCTCATATGCATTCCCTGAATCATGCCTCTTCAAAATTTTATAGGGACCGAACTTCTTCATCTTTAGTTTGTTATAGGTTCCCACTGGAAACCTTTCTTTCCTCAAGTGGACCATCACTTCATCACCAACCTGAAACTCCTTATACCTCCTCTTTTGATCTGCCTTAGCCTTATACTGCATATTCATCTTGTTAATATGTTCTCTTACCTTCTCATGTATATTCTTGATGTGCTCTGCAAAATCTTCAGCTCCAGCACTTGTCTTCTTCTCTTGGTCCATCTTCCTCAATTCTAGAGCGGTCCTCGGACTGCCTCCATACACAATCTGGAATGGTGATCTACCAGTGCTTCTATTGACAGAATTGTTGTAAGAAAAATCTGTCTGGGGTAAGATCAAGTCCCATCCCTTGGGTTTATCTTCTACCAAGCATCTCAGTAGGTTCCCCAGACTTCTGTTCACAACCTCAGTCTTCCCATCAGTTTGTGGATGGTGTGCAGAACTGAACTTCAACTCTGTTTTCAACTTCTTCCACAATGTCCTCCAAAAGTACCCAACAAATTTGGTGTCATGATCTGAGACTATACTCTTTGGTAGACCATGTAGCCTCACCACCTCTCTGAAGAACAAGTCAGCAATGTGGACGGCATCATGGGTCTTTTGGCATGGGATGAAATGTGCCATCTTCGAAAACCTATCAACTACCACAAATACTGAATCATTCCCTCTTTGTGTCCTTGGCAAACCAAGAACAAAGTCCATACTTATATCCTCCCACGACCTCTCTGGTATAGGTAAGGGTTGATACAACCCAATATTCTGGCTCACTCCTTTAGCCATCTGACATACCCTGCAACTCTGCACAAACTTCTTCACATCTTGTGATAACTGAGGCCAATAATAATGCTCACTGATAATGGTAATGGTCTTATCCTGACCAAAATTTCAAGTGCCATTCCTCCACTATGCTTCTCCTTAATCAGGTTCTCCCTCATGGAACTCCTCAGAATACACAATTGACTTCCCTTAAACAACATGCCATCCTGGATTATGAAATCTAGCCACTTCGTCCTGTCAACTGTAATAGGCTCCTTGCAAGCTTTCCAAGCTTCTACAAAATCAGGATCTTCAGGATACAACATCTTGAGTTCATTGAACCCAACCACTTCAATCTGCATCTCTATCAACAATATTTGCCTCCTACTTAAGGCATCTGCAACCCTATTTGACTTTCCACTCCTATGCTTTAAAACAAAGGTATAACTTTGCAAAAATTCTACCCATTTCATATGCCTTTGATTTAATTTTCCCTGACTACTCATACTGTAATGCTTGATGATCAGTAAACAAAACAAATGCCTTCGGCAATAGATAATGTCTCCATTTCTTTAATGCTTGAACTATTGCATAAAATTCCTATCATATACAGTACTTTCTCTTTGCATCATTTAACTTTTCACTAAAATAGGCAATGGGCTTACCTTCTTGGCTCATCACTGCTCCAATGGCACAACCACTAGCATCACAATCCACCTAAAACACCTTATTGAAATATGGGAGGGCTAAAACTGGTTGCTCTATCACCTTCTGCTTCAATTGGTCAAAACTCTTCGCTGCTCCAATGCTCCACTTGAACTCTTTTCTATCCCCTCTCATTGTTTCAGTTAGGGGTGCACAAATACTACTGAAGTTTCTAATGAACTTTCTATAAAAACTAGCCAAACCATGGAAAGATCTCACCTCAGTAGCAGTTCTTGGGGTAGGCCATTCTAGAATAGCCTTTACCTTCTCTGGGTCCATCTTGAGACCTTCTACCGAGACAACAAACGCCAAGTACACTAACTCCCTCTTCACAAAACTACACTTTTTCAAATTTATCAATAGTTTCTCCTCTCTCAACTTCTCAAAAACCCTAAGAATATGCATTAAATGCTCATCCAAGTTCTTACTGAAAATCAAAATATCATCTAAATACACAATGACAAAACTTCCCAGAAACTCTTTCAATACCTCATTCATGAGCCACATGAATGTGCTTAACGCATTGGTTTGCCCAAAGGGAACGACTAACCACTCGTACATGCCATCTTTGGTCTTGAAGGCGGTCTTCCATTCATCTCCCTCACGAATCTGGATCTGGTGATATCCGCTCTTCATATCAATCTTTGTGAAGTGTTGTGCTCCACTCAAACAGTCCATCAGGTCATCCATCCTTGGCAAGGGAAATCTATACTTGATTGTTATCTTATTTATGGCTCGGGAGTCTGTACACATCCTCCACTCCCCATCCTTCTTTGGTGCTAGTACTGCAGGTACTGCACATGGGCTCAGACTCTCTCGAATCAAACCCTTCCTCAACAACTCCTGAACTTGTCTATTCAACTCCTCATTTTCTACAGGAGTCATTCTGTGAGCTGCCTTATTTGGAAAACTGGCTCCAGGGATCAAGTCAATCTGATGACTAATCTTCCTCATTGGTGGTAAACCCTCAGGTACGTTATCAGAAATAATCTCCTGAAACTCATTCAATAACCCATAAACTTCTATTGGTACCTCATCACTATCTTCCTTATCCATTCTAGGAATCAATGCATAACACATACACTCATGCTTCATGCCTTCTAAAAATTTCCTTCCATCAACAAAACAAATTCTAACACTACTGCATGCCTTTTCTTCGTCCTTCTTGAGGGGTTTCAACTTATGGTGGACTCCATCCTTCATCAGGGAATAAGTGTTTGCATGGCCATCATGTACAACTCACCTATCGAACTGCCACGGCCTCCCCAACAACATGTAACATGCATCCATGGGGATGATATCACAAATTACCTCATCACGATAGCTTTCAATCTTGAACTTCACTAGGCATTGTTCATTGACCAAAACTTTGTGGTCTTTCTACAACCAGGCAATCCGATATGGATGTGGATGCCTTTCCCTTTTCAGCTTCAACTTCATAACCATCTCTTCTAACACCATATTATTAGTGCTCCCATTGTCAATAATGACATCACAACATTTGTCCTCACACTTGCACCTTGTGTGGAACAGATTCTTCCTTTGTTCTGGCTCCTTCTCTTCAGTCACCAGGGCTCTTCTAACCACTAGGGCTTCTCCTCTTTCAGCATCATCTGAATGCTCGGATTGAGCCTCCTCATCTGCATGTGCAACCCTTCCATGACCTTCCGACCTTCTGTCTGTCCTTCCTTGGTGTTGTGGACATTCATAGGCTCGATGCTCTTCTTCACCACAATGGAAACAAGTTCCTCTAAAACCACCTCTTCCAGGTCCTGGCCCAAATCTTCCTCGTCCTCTACCTCTTTGATCACCACTGCTTTGATCACGAGGGCGGTAGAAGTTATCATTCTTCTAGCTTCGGCCGGTACCCACATCTTCATTTTTCCTGTCATCCTCATTTCGGCTCCCAGAAGATCTTCCACTACCCCTTCCGTTTTGACCTCCTCGTCCTTTTTGCTTGCTGTCAAATCTTTTGTTCAGCTTCTCCTCAACTTTCAGAGAAAACTAGTACGCATCCTCAATGGTGGTCATTCTGACCAGGCTTAGCTCCTCTTGAATGCTTGGTCGTAACCCATTAAGATAACAGGCTACCTTCTCCTTGTTGGCCTCTACATGGCATGTTCTGATGATCATCTTGTGAAAATCTTATGTTTATTCTTTCACAAATCTACTTCCTTGCTCAACCCTTGCAATTTCTTCAGCAAATCTAACTCATAGTGCACTGGTATGAACTGCTTCTTTATTTTCTCCACCATGCGATCCCAACTATTGATCTTTCCTTTTCCTCTTCGATTTCTCTCCAACTGGACCTCTTTCCACCAGATATTGGCATGGCCCTTCAACTTCATTTTTTTCAAACTTAACCCAATCAAGGTCCTCTACTTCTTCATACTCAAAATACTCTTCTAGCTCATTGATCCAGTTGATCAACTCTTCTGGGTTCAAACTTCTGGAATAACTAGGGACTTCTATTCTGGGTCTTTTTCCGATCTTCGAAATGGCCCTAATCAATCACATTTGATCTTGATCGATTGCTTCTTCTTCCTCTTCTACATCTATATCTTCCACCTCTTCTTCATCTTTGATTTCTCCTCTCCTTCCTAGGTTTAACTATCTTCTCATTTGTTCCTGCAATGCATCAATTTGTCCCTGGAGGGCTCTGAAACCCTCGACTACCAATGGATCTCTTCCACCAGCATTTTTGCCACCTTTGCCACCTTTGGCACCACCACGCCTACCAAGCATCACTCTTGGAGGAATCTTGAATACCTCAAACCCACAACCATGGTCCTGGTGCGAACTGTCTCACAATCGGCGATCTGTCCACACACTCAAGAAAACCCGCTCTGATACCACCTGACGAGGGAGCAAACCCGAGACATAGAAATAATGCACACAAATAGAAAACTTTTTTATTATTCAATAATGGAAATCTTACATGAGAGGATCCCAAATCCTCGAGCTCTACGATACATGCAAGCTACAAAAGTTTCAGAAAAATTACAGAAATTATAGAAAATCCCCTTTTCGTAGCATGTGAACTCTCTTCCCCAAAAAGTTATCCAAAAATCTGAAACTATCCCATAAATAGCCCCTTTTCGGTTTGGAGCCAAAAAAAACATTCGAAATAAGAGTTTTGGCAGTTAGGCGCCAAAAATTACAATTTGAAATTCAAACATTGAGTCCTAATTCGAAAATTGGCAATTTTCCAAAAATCGGCCAACTTCCGAAAGCCATAAATTTTGATCCGGGACTCTATTTTTCAACCGTTTGCACCGTCGGAAAGGTCTCAGAGCGAAGAACGCGCTAAGAAATCACTCCGCCAATTTTGATGATTTTTGGGCCCGTATGGGACCGTTTAGTGCCTCAAACTGGACTTGGAAGGTTTTTCAAGGCAAAAAGCAGAAACTAGAACTTGAATAACTTTCAAACCGTGAATGATCTTGACCTAATTCTTTCGCTAAAGTGCTCCATCATGAACCTTCCCATAATTTTTTTTTCTTCCCATGCCTTAAAATTCATACCTGCTAAAAATAGCAGTTGAGCAGAAAAAGCAGAAAAGCAATTCTAAAAGTTGGAAACTCTTATTCGACGAAAAGGGTATCCAAAAATGCAAAAACATCTACAAAAATCAAACAACATGAACATAAATGGAAAGCATATTTTTGGGTGATGCAAGATTTCCCTCACACCACTGGATGCTCCTACATCAGTTATGCATTCCACTGTTATTTCCTTTTTAAAAAAAATTGTTCCATTATTGTGGCATAGTGTGTGTTGTCCTTTGGGTTCCCTGGCGGGGCGTTACACTTGGTATTAGAGCCTAGGTTCATGCACTAGGTACTCAAAATATATATGAGCCCATTATGCGAGATAGTAGTGTAACTTTAATAGTTAACCTTGAAGTTTTCATTTCAATTCTTCTCGGTTGTGCATTCCCTAGACCTCACCATGTTTGTTCATGCTTGTACGTTTTATCTCTCTCTCTCCCCTCTTTCTTTTCCAAGTTTGATGTGAAATAAAAAAGATGTTGATTTATGATGTGTTGTATCTATTAGATGTATGGAGTTTACCTGTATGTGATATTGTATGCAAAAAGGTTGTTTGTATAGTTTCACCTCTCAGTAGGGAATCAAGAACTATCTGTTGCATTTATAATGTTAGGAAATGAGAAATTTTGGAATTTTCACATTTAAATCATGTAGCACAAAGATGCATTGTAGATAGTGATGTTATGTCTAGAAAATGTGATCATTCTTGTGTGATCTTACTTAATTGGCATATATGTGCATTAATTAATTGACAACTCTCCCTCTCTCTTCTCTCTTTATCTGAAAATTATATTTATAAGGACACTACTTAGGAATACATTAGACATCAATAGAGGCATTAAATGCTCAACAAGGAAAAGATGGTGTATTCCTTGTAAAGTGTGCATGTAAAGCTTGAAATCATTTATTCATGTCCCTATTTGATTTGGAATTATGTATGTCCTTAGCTGTTGGAAAATTTATGGACTTCTAAATGTTTAAATTAGAATGTTGGTAGGAAATAAGTTGATGTGATATATGTTTTAAAATTAGTGTGAAGATACATGTAAAGGAAATATACAAATAGGGTTATAGTATTCAATTCACAAGAGGATAAGTGAGTGGATTTGTTTAAGATGTGTTAGGAAATTATCATAGGTAATAGAAATGGCTATAATTCAGTATTGTTATTAAGTCTTATTTACAAATCAAGTAATGAGGTTCATCTAATGAAAATAATGATATTATTGAAAAGCTTTCTTGCTATTGTGCATGTCTTGGACTTGAGTTTTGGGTGAGGAACTGGGTGACAAAATAGTTTTGTGGCATTATGAAGAGCATTCTATTTGTGACCTACATCCTATGCACTGTGCATTGTAAATGATATGGTGTAGTATTGAATCATAAATAGAGAATCTAAAATTAGTTTTCAAATTATATTTATGATCTTGTGAATGTAATTATTTTGTGAATGAGATGTCAGAATGAATTTTGGATAAGTGTTGAGTGTATACCTTGTGTGGGTGTGAAATAATATATTTCTCTCTTTCTCTCTCTCTCTCTCTTGTATATGTTATTTACATAAGGGATGACTGTATGAACGCTAATGTGTAAGGAAAATATTGTATTGCATTAAAAGATATTAAATGAATGTAAGAAGTAGGAAACCATGATTATTTGATGGTTGTCCAAATTTTCTTAAGAGATATGTATTATAACTATATGGCCTAATGTGTCTGGTGTACAATCTCTAGTGTGGTTAGGACAATGTGCTCTTAGGTGTCATGTAGCGGTTACTCCCTTTGGTGTGGCTGACATTAATCACGGGTTGTTTTATGGTTATGTTTGGTATGGCATTTTTCCAAGATATATTTAGATTGGTGTTTTGTAATGTTGAGGGCTAGCATGATTTCTTTTGATTTTCTTATGCTAGGACTGGCCACCGAGCTCTTTTCTTTTCATTTATTTTGGGACACTTGTCATGTTTTATTCATTATGGGTGTTGAATTGTTGACATTTTTCATGATTTAATGTTGAAATTGATAATTTCTTCTCTTGGGTATTTATTTTCCAATCTCTTATGGTGGTCATTCTAAATTTTTGGTATTGTTGGCCATGGTTTTAGTTGCTAAGTGTTGTTTATATCAGGTTCAATTTGAAATTTTGATAGTGTGTTAAGGGAGAATACCAGAGAGATTGGAGCTAGTCATGTTGGGTAACTTGATGGTACAATGTAGATTTGAATAAATGAAATGTTTTTTCATGATGAGATGCATTTGTAACCTTTGATCTTATGGGATGCTAGGGAAAAGTGTGTTCGGATAAAGAATTTCACATAATATGTGATAGTTAGATGATAATGAACTATAGATTCTTTCAACAAATGATCCTGTAAGTTTTGTAGAGCTAATTATTATGAATGATAGTGTGGATTTTATTTAATATGGTGTGTGTTAGAAGTTATAAGCATGTGTTGATATTATTTTTTTGTCTTCTTGGTTGATACTTCACTACGCTTTAAATTTAGAATGTTATATGAGAATGTTGAATGAAAATCTTATCCTACAAGGATGTCTGTTGGAGTGGTAGCTTTTGGTAGGTGTTTGAGTGAATTGGTATGTTTAATGTAATTGTTGAAAAGCGATGTATCTTGTTGAATCATCTACGAAGTGTACTCATTGTGAAAACTATGTGACATAAAGGAAATCTTTGTTAATATTATTTTACTATAGGGATTAGGAAAGGAAAAAAATGAGTAGGTTAGGACATTTTTTTACATGTTGATGAAATTTAATCATAGGTAAGTTAGTTATGTTACTTGTATTTACATTAAAAGGAAAGGTAAACATGATATTATTTAATAAATTTTAGGACTAATGTGTATGTTTTATTCTAACCTTGCGACTTCCAAGAGTAAGTCGAATCTTAGGGGGGGAGGATGTAGTGCCCCTCCATGATTCACCTTTTTAGGATGTTTATGTCAGGTGCTTGTGGATTCATTTTATGTCTCAGGTACTCTTTGCTTGTGGTTAGAACTTATAATGACAGTTGTTACAGTACGTTACTATGTTAGGTGATGTAATACTCAAGACTTGTTAAGATGTTAGGATTATATAGGTTATGTTTATTGTTTGTGTTTTCTATGAGACTAAGAGATATTTCTTTATGATTACATACAACTATTGATTATGTATTAGGATGTTATGCATTCCACTGTTATTTCCTTTTTTTAAAAATTGTTCCATTATTGTTCATAGTTATGTGTGACATAGTTTGTGTTGTCCTTTGGGGTTCCCTGGTGGGGCATTACAAATAGAGTCATGGACCCTTTGTATTCTAAAAAATACAAAAAAAAATTCCATGCCTAAACTTTCCAATAGTTTTTTAGATACTAACAAAGGTTGAAATATCCCCACATTAATATTCCTACATTTTTCCAATTGGCATAATCTACACACATTTGTATCTTTTTGCATCCACAAATATGCTTGAATAATAATAACCTTCACTTAAATACACATTCATTTTTTCAATTTTGAAATATCATACAAGATACCACCATGCTTCTCCTTTATCAAATTATTGCCCATTGATCCCTTGGAAATGCACACCCTCACAACTTTGAACAATAATAGTTATTAAAATAGACAATCAATCAAAATAAATTTTATATATGCATAGTGTTTTTCCATGCCTTCCATGCTTCCTTGAAGTATTTATCATGCATGTGTTCAAAACCCATGGCTTCCATGTGTACTTGTTCAACAAGACATGTCTCCTATTCAACATGTATTCAACTTTGCTAGAATCCCACTCCTATACTTCAAGATAAATGAGTAACTCTACAATAAAGTTATACTCATTTCATACATCATTAATTTATTTTTCCTTGACTATTGATGAATTACTATGCATGATGGTATATGTATAATACAACATCTTTTAGTAAAATATACAACCTCCACTTATTCAATGGTTGCACAATAGCATAAATTTTTTTATCATACACCAAATAATTTATATTAACATCATTTTGTTTACTATTTAGTGTGATAACTTTCCTTCTTAGCTCAATTTTATGCCAATCATTGTGCCACTCATTTCACAATCCAATTAAAATACTTTTTTTAAATTAGGAAACATGAGAACTTATTCCTTTATCACCTTCTTCTTAAACAACTAGAATCCATAGTGATCTAATCATGGAAAAAGTATACAATGAATGATTATCCAACCATGTAATTATATAAAATAATACATAGAGGAATTAAAATTAAAAAAAAACTATCAATATGATCTTTATCCATTCATAGCCATAATGAAATTACAATATGGTGCGGGGGCACCCTTGGTTTCAGGTGCACCCTTGGTTTCATGTAATGAATTTTTGGTTTTTGTCATGTGGGTGTTGATTTCATGTTAATAAGGTATTTTTAGGCCATTTCAAGTCATTTGGAGTCAAGTTTGGGTCTTTAGTTGCAAGGTAGGGAAAAAGTGTTAAAGTTGCCAAATTGCAAAAAAAACGTTGTCAAGCAACTTTTGCAAAAAAATGTGAAAATGGTGTTTTGTTAACTCACTAACAAAAATATGGTTAGAAACAGTTGAAAATTGCTTGTACAAACTTAAATATTCCTTGTATCCTCTAAGAGAGGGGTTGGATGAATATTTTGAAGGAGAAGTTCCATTCTTGCACATTGAATCTATATTTTTCTTGCATTTATGTACATTTTGTCATGTTGTGCAGACTATTTTTCACTATACATTCTGAAGAATGTTTTTTGTAATGTGAAGGGCTCTCTTACCTTTAATATTCTTTTTATTTGATCAAGATTCATTGAATTTGGAGGTAGATATCATCATTTTAGTGAAACTTTCCAAAAACCCTACCTAGGGTTCCAGGGAACACAAAAATGCATTTCTTGAGTTTCCTCCATGAGCAGACAAAGAATCCTTGTAAGTAATTTTTTTTTATGTATTCTATCACCTTTCAAGATTTGGGGCTTGGGTTTGCATGTGTGAAGGAGAATAAGAAGAAAATATGTTGCATTTTGGCTTATTTACAGTCAAAAGAACCCTCATTGTGATTGTTTGGTCAAAGCTTTGGCACTAGATATTGTATTGTGTTTGATGAATGTTGATACAAGTGGAAGATTGATGTATAAACTATTGAGACCCACTGGATTACAATTCCCATCATTGGTTGATGTTTGTACATTGTTGCATATGACAATTAACTACCCTTGTGAATGTTGTCACCCTTGAACTTGTTTCCAGACCTGGAGAAGTTTTCAAACCCTCTTGAAGGGACTATAACATCATTTCTTCATCAGCATATGCTATCCCACACTACTGCAATGTCCTCCATCATTGAAAGGTCAGAATTTCAAATGGCCTATAGTGTCAAAGTGTAGAAAATACCTCTACCATTGTTGCTCATGAAACCATTAGAAGGTGTATGAAGATTAATTTTAGTTGTTGAACCTACCCCTACTCTGCATCATTATACATTACATTAGGCTTCCAAAATTCTATGCCTAAATTATTTTTTACAAATAGGAAAAATATGTGTGAATTTTAAAATTTGAATGATATTACATCACACATTCAACTTTCACAATATAGAGATTTCACTGGATCAATACTCATTATATTTATGATAAGTGAGAAAATTGTGTTGAAGTTCCCTATAAAATTCGTATAGAATCTCACTAAATCATACAAAAATCCACTTAAAATTATTTCTTCATTAATTTTTTGAAATTCTCAAGATTCATCTTCAACTCTTATTAAGATATCACAAATCTCAAATTACACCAATTATGTTTTCATGAAGCTACATTTATTCAAAATCACAAGAAACTTATCCTTTTACAAACACTACAACATCTATCTTATGTGTTCCAAACATTCTTCCTTCATTCTTCCTTCATCCTATTAAAAATCAAAATGTCATCTAAATACACAATGATAAACTTACCCAAAAAAGGCTTTAGCAATTTGTTCATCAATCACATGAAAATTCTTGATGTGTTTGTTAGATCAAAAGGCATCACTAACCACTTATAAAATATATCCTTCATTTTGAATGGATTCCTCCTCTCATTAACTTCTTTTATCCTAATTTGATGGTATCCACTCTTCAATTTAATCTTAATGCAATATTACACTCCACTTATGTAGCCCAATAATTCATCCATGCATGGTAATGAAAATATATACTTAACGGTGATTTTGTTTATTGTTATAGAATCAATATATATCATCATCTATCTTCCTTTCTTTAATACTAGTGCATCAAGTACTATTCAGAGGATCAAACTTTATTTAATCAACCCCTTTCACAAGTGGTTTTTTGAATTATTTTCATTTCATCATTCTCTTAAAGCATCATAAATGTTACTTTGTTTAGAAAAATTTGGTCCAATAATTAGATCCATTCTATTAATTAAGTTGCATATTGATGGAAAAACATTTGAAATATCATTTAACATGATATCCCCACACTCACCCAAAGTCTCATATATTTTTGTGGAATTTCATTATCTGTCTTTTGTTCTCTCAAATTATGTAAACTTCAACATGAGTGCAAGACTTACACACTCATTTAGTTTCTTTAGGAATTTCTTTCTTGATACTAGTAGCAACTTTATACTAGACTCTCCACCTCTACACTTTAATACTTCAAAGGATTAAACTTATACATATTACCATTATTCCATGTTATGTATGCCCATCATACAACACTTTTTTTTCATAATATCAAGGTCAACCCAACAATACATGAAAGTAATCCATCAATGTCATAGAACATGACTTCATCCTTATATCTATCTATCTAAAACTAACCTTGTATTTTTCATTCACCAATAAATGATGTTCCTTCAACAACCAATACACCTTATATGGATTGGGATGTCCAATCCTATTCAAGCCAATTTTATCACTATCTCACTAGAAACACTATTATCTATGTTTCCACTATCTATAATAATCATGTAACACTTACCTTCTAGATTTGTAGATGGTTCAAAGTAGATTCTTCCTCTATTCTAGGATGATTTCTTTCTTCACTAGCGTTAACAATATGTGCTTCATTATGAATGATTCACCACACTTTGGTCATTCTATGCAATTGAAAAATTCCCTTCTTCAATCACTTTATTATACAATATGGTTTTGTGTTTCTACTCTATGCATAGAGTTATTTTACTACATGTATGGGAACTAGAATGTACAAGGCCTTTCTTCACCACATATATAGCATGGGTCAAATAAAAATATACCTCAACTATATCATCTTCCTTGAAAGGAATCATTTCTCCTTGGAAAATTCTCTTGATGTTGGGATATGTTTTCCTCTCCTTTGTATGCTCACACTAAATGCACTTTGTCACTATGCATCATGCCTCCTCTTCCATGTCTAAAATTGATCTTTTCTTGTGCTATACCTTATTTCTTATCATCCTTTGTTTTACCTTTTACCTTCAATGATGTTGATAGGCTTCCTCCATTGACCTCAAATTTATCTTAAGACTAATCTCATCTTGAATTAACATGTGCAACCCCTTCATGTATATGGAGAATTTATTTGAGCCATGTTATGCATTATTATTGTGAATGGTTAGGTGATAGAAATATTGTGTGTATTACTTGAAACCCATATCCTGATGCCTCAAGTTTTACATATTTTTTATTAGGTCCATCTCATAATTTATAGGTAAACACTTTCCTTCACCATAGAAACCATTTTTGGTCTAAGTTCTAATATTATCATTATTTTGTTGAGCTATGTATCCTTAAAGATATAATCCCACTAGAGCGATACATGCTCCATTAACTTTGTACATGTAAAACTCATCTTCTTTGGGTATTATATGGACTTATACTCAAGATATATGTCAAAATTTATAATCCAACCTATCGAGTCATTTGGGCATAAACTGCATGACTAGTATGAGATGTACATGCATGATTCACTACCTATCCTAGAGATGAATCTCAAAATTCTACCCTATTTTGGGTCTTCATAAAACTCATCCACATGCACTCAAATTGTCCTGTCATATGTTGATTCTACATTAAATTCTCTTTGTTGATAATTATTCATGGCTCCAATCTTTCCTAGAGATCTCTCAACAACTCTTTTACATCTACCACTATATGTGGTAAATTTATTACTTCACCTCTATCAATAAGAATTATTTTATTTTTTATTACATTTCCTTACATAAATTTTGTAATACACTTACTCAACACACCTTCTATACAATTACCTCTATTTTGGAAGATGTTTGAACTATTTTCTAGCCACACTTATAAATGTAAAAATAAAACTCACAAGTTGAAAACCCTATGCGCTAATACAAAATGATCTAGTCATTTTTAGGGTTCAAATGAAGGGAATCATAGAATTGTACCCCTAAAAATTATAAACAATGCCTAAATGGACATGAATAATATATTTGTTATAGTCTTCAATGAAGAATTTACAAAGTTTAAAATTATTTAAAATTGGATATCTACAAAAAATGATATACATAGATTGTGGCTAATCAATATCAAAAAATTTAATTAGCTCTATAATAACCACAATCTTCTCTCACTCCCAACTATATGTACATTATGATCTATTGCTAACTAGCTAACCTGTTGAACTTAATCTTGGCTCTGTAACTTATAATATTTATTGTGCTAAAACTACACCAATGTATATTAACAACATTCAAAATAACAAACCCTACTAATCAAGTACATGAGTTAATTATGATAATTGAATTACTAGTTGACTTCTTTGACCAACCACTTGATCATGATGTTTCATCTCCCTTCCATAACTAGCCTTATTTGATTTTGGATTGTTAGGTCTATGATATTCTATCTAATGTTATGATCGTAATATCATATATCCTAATATTATAATATGTATTCCTAAGTATAATGAGTTAAGTACTTGTGGCATGCTTAACCTTAACTTTAGTTTTAGTTAATACATTAAATACTCTTTATTAGGATGATGGGGTATGTCCCTACATGATTAATCCTATTAATAAATGGGAGATGTTCCTCCAAATCATCATTTATTTAATTCATATCATATGTTTTGATTATTGGAGGTAACCCCCTTGAAGTGGTTTACTATATTTCTGATTTTTTACAAATATTTCCAAGAAATGTCCTAACAAGTTGTATCAGAGCTATGATTTGGGCCAAAATTGTGTTTCCACCATAACTTCCAAACCCATGAGAATTTGGGTCTCATTGTTTTTTGGTTTTGAGGTATGAGATAGATAAGATCTCCAAAAAAAAAGACTTTGAAGGTAAGTTATTTAACATTTATTGATATTTTATAATTGTTTTTTATTAATTTCCTTTGCACGCCAAAAAATTTAGATATTTTTTTAAATTTACATTTTTTGAAATCTTATAAAAAATTAGGTAGGTGTGTTCTTTTTAATTTACTATTAAAATTAAAATTAATTCTTCAATTTGGTGGTCAAAGTTTAGTCGAAAAAATTCATTATTTTGCTCTTTAGACTACAATTTTTTGAATTTAAAAATATATATTTTTGAAACCTTATAAGAAATTAGGTAAGATTAGTTCTTTGTAATTTTTGGTTAGACATTAAATAAGCTCCTTAATTTAGTGGTCAAGTTTTAGTCAAACCATAAATTTCAAAACCTGTCTTAGCATATGTTCTAATTTTGTATGGTTATAACTCGCACTAGATACTATCCTCAATTACAAAGGAATCTATAGTTAAAAAAAAAAAAACTTAAATCCATGTCATCTTTAGGATTAGAGGACTCTTTTATGAATTAGGAAACCGATGACCATATTTATTGTCCATTGCCAAAAATTGAGGGAATAATTCCATCGGATTGTGAAAAAGTGGTTCATTTAATTAAGAATAACTTATTTGACCCATTTACTACATCCTTAAATGAGGGATTATGTAGGTTTGAAAAATTAATACTATAAAAAAGGGGTTCAAAAAGCCATCAAGGTGGGTACAACCCTATAGACAAAGTCAAGGAATAGGTCAATCTTTTCAAGGTTCAAATTAAACCTACCAAAAATAGATATACATAAGTTTGACAATGCAAATGTAAATTCATAGATATGTCTCATGGAAAAATATTTTAAACTCCATAATATATTGGATAATGCAATGGTTGGCATAGCCTCACTACATTTAGAATTTGAACCTTATCAATGGTACCAATGGATAATGGGTGAAAAACAAGGGAAATTATTTAGTTGGAGAGAATTTACCAATGACTTAGTAGCCTATTATGAGTAACCAGGAAGGGGGGCTATTTTACCCAACTTACAAATTTAAAACAAATAGGGTCTATAGCATAATACAATGTTGAACACATGAGATCAAGGTAATTTGAACTCAAGATGTGACACCTTATCAAAGGCTACAACTCTACATATTGAACTTAATGAACAAATTAAACATGATGTTCATTTATTAGAACCTTGTACAGTTAGAAAAGAAATACAACAAGCATTACATATTGAGCAAAGAAACCTCACTACAAAAAGATCAACACAAGGCCAAATAGTAGGATAGAAAGATAAAAATGTCACTAATCCTACTAACAAAAATGGGGCTAGCCTTTTTATCCCAAAACAAATAAATAAGCTCTCATCTCAACAAGATGTGGATAAAAGAGAAAAAGGTCTATGTTGGAATTGTGATAGAAAATGGTCTAGGGTCCATAAATGTGGTAATAATGAGAAGATGTACTAATGATTATTGAGAATGGGGTTGAAGAAGAGGAAAAAGTATCTATAGAAGAGCCAAATATGGAACTAAAGAGTGGAAAGTTAGAGGAAGAAGACATTGCTACTATATCATCACATGCATTGAATGGAACAAGAATAACACAAACACTTAAATTTTTCAATTATATAAAAAATAGAAAGGTAATAGTACTATTGATTGATCAAGGTAGTACACACAACTTTATTGATAGAAGATTAGCTCATGAGCTTAATTGTTTTGTATATCTAGTCTCTAACTTCCAAGTCATGATAGCTGATGGAAAACAACTCTCTTTTGGTGGTAAGTGCCATCATATAAAAATTTCAATGGGAAATTTCCATCTAGATTCATAAATTTTTATTATTCCAATATGAGGAGTAGATGTAGTTTTAGGAGTACAATGGCTTAAATAGTTAGGAATAGTGTCCTTCAATTTTCAAGAAATGTTTATGACTTTCAACTCTAATGGATAAAATTATAAACATATGGGAATAAAATCACCACCAAATCTCGTTTCTCCCCAGTTCTATGATTTGGTTAAAAGAATTTTTGGTTTTTGGTTGGTTTTCTCAATATCATTGTTGGTGAGGCTCTTTCTTGATGAGGGCGCAGCCTGAGACACAGAAAATAACCCACAAACAAGAGAATAATTTTATTATTCAGAAAATGGAGCTTCTTACATGCAGAGGATCTCAAATCCCCAAGTTCTACAACACATGCAAGTTACAAAAGCTACAGAATCACCCTTTCGCAATATGCGAGCTTGTCCCCAAAAGGTTACCCAAAAATTAGAAACCCACACATAAATAGAGCTCCTCTTTAGTTTGGAGCCAAAACAACATTCAAATTTGAGTTTAGGTGGTTTGGCGGTGAAAAATTACAACTTAAGTTCAAATTTCCAAAGAACATTTGCAATTGTATCTTCTAGAAAGTGCACCAACTTCCCAAGGCCATAACTTTTGATGGGACTCCAATTCATGACTGACTTTGAACCATTGGAAAGGTCTTGAAGTCAATAACACGCTTGAAATCCACTATGCCAATTTTGGCAAGTTTTACGGCCGATTTGGGAACCCTAAGTGCCTCAAATCTAACCCAAAAGATTTTCAGGTGCAAATATGGAAAACTAAAACTGCAATATCTTTCAACCTAGGAATAGAAAATAAAAGCATAAATTGGGAATTTCATTATATTGAAAAGGGTATCCAAAATGTAAAAACATCTAAAAAGCCAGAAACTTGAAATTTAACTATTTTT
>VDFB02062477.1:62279-91776 GCA_007258455.2 Sequoia sempervirens
GATCTTGTCCCCAAAAAGCTACCCAAAAATTAGAAACCCGCCCATAAATAGAGCTCCTCTTTAGTTTGGAGCCAAAACAACATTCAAATTTGAGTTTAGGCGGTTTGGCACCAAAAATAACAACTTGAAGTTCAAATTTCAAAAGAACATTTGCAATTGTATCTTCTAGAAAGTGCGCCAACTTCCCGGGGCCATAACTTTTGATCCGGGACTCCGATTCGTGAACCGTTTGAATCGTTGGAAAGTTCTCAAAGTCAATAACGAGCTCAAAATTTGTTATGCTAATTTCAACAAGTTTCGGGGCCGTTCCGGGAACTCTAGGTGCCTCAAATCTAACTCGGAAGATTTTTAGGTGCAAATATGGAAAACTAAAACTGCAATATCTTTCAACCCAGGAATAGAAAATAAAAACCATAAATTGGGAATTTCATTATGACGAAAAGGGTATCCAAAATGTAAAAACATCTAAAAACTGATAAACTTGAAATTTAACTATTTTTGGGTGATGCAAGATTGCCCTTACACCATTGGATGCTCCTGCATCATTTATGCTGCCTTTACAACTATCTTTGTATGAGTATGGGCTCTTTCCCACTTTATATTAATCAAAAAATCACCATCAACTCAAATCATTATCTCCCATAGGATGGAAAAACTACTTAATAAATTTTCATATGGTCTACTGGCACAACTAAATTTTATCGAAGCACAAGATGTGGAGACTCAACATTCACAAAAAATTCAAGAGATCATTCAAAACACCAACAAATTTTTAATAAACCTAAAGGTCTACCTCCAATTAGAGACCATTATCATGTCATTGAATTAATACCTAGAAGCATTCCTCCTAAAATTAGAACTTATCATTATCCTTATGAACAAAAAATAAATAAAATTAAATAGTCAAGGAAATGTTGGATTCAAGAATTATGCGTCCTAGTAAAGTCCCTATTCATCTCTAGTGGTTATGGTTAAAAGGAAGGTTTATTCATGGAGGATGTGTTATGATTATAGGGAACTCAATAAACTCATTGTTAAGGATAGTTTTCATATTCCTACTATTGATTCAAAATATTAGATGAACTAAATGGTGTAATTTTTTTTACGAAGTTAGATTTATGTTCTGGTTTTTATCAAATTCGTATAAAGGAAGAGGATATAGATAAAATTATCTTTAGAACACATGAGGGACATTATAAATTCTTAGTAATTCTATTTGGTTTAATTAATGGGCCTCTTCAACTTTTCAAAGTCTCATGAACTCAGTACTTTTCCCATTTCTTCACAAATTTGTGGTGGATTTCTTTGATGATATCCTTATCTATAGTAAATCATGGGAATTAGAACATTTACATGTAGAGAAAATATTACAAGTATTAGAATATAATCAACTCTATGCCAATCAATCCAAATGTTTCTTTGGGGTAAAAGAAATATAATACTTAGGACATGTGGTTTCACATGAAGGTGTTAAGGTAGACCCCAAGAAGATTTTTGCAATTAAATAATGGCCAAAACATAAAAAATATCAAAGGGTTGAGAGGATTTTTGGTTATAACAGGATACTATGGAAGACTTATTCATAATTATGCTTGTATTACATCACCCTTATTAGTATTATTAAATAAGGATTCCTTTTCATGGTCAGAGCTAGCCACATAGACCTTCCAACAACTAAAAGAAGCTCTCACTTCAACTGTAGTACTATCTACCACAAACTACTCTAAAATATTTGTGGTAGAATGTGATCCTTTTGGTCATGGAATTGGGATAGTACTAATACAAGAAGGGCATCCATTAGCATTTGAGAGTCGACAACTTAAAGGAAAAAAAATTGCTAAGGCCCACATAAAAGAAGGAAATGTTATCCATTATTCATGCAATTAAAAAATGGCACCAATATTAAATTGGAAGCACCCTTGTTTTGTTGTTTTTTATTTCAAAAACATCCACAATTAGATGGCCAAAAATAAATTATTAATAAATGTTTAGAAGGATATTTATGTTACTTTTCCTTTGAAAAACAAACACAATGGTCCAAATGGCTACCATTAGAAAATTAGTGACCACCTACAACACATCTTTTCACATATCCTCTAAAATGACTCCATTTGAGGCTTTTTATGGCTACCCTCCACAATGTCCTACTTCATATTTACAATTTCATTTTAAAGCTCATGCAATAGAAGACCATATTCAACACCAAAAATAAATACTACAAATGCTTAAGGATAACTTAGTTATGGCTCAAAATCAAATGAAACAACTTGATCAACATCATACTAAGAGGAATTTTGAAGAGGGAGATTGGGTGTTTCTTTGATTACGACCTTATAAACAAATTTATCTTAAGAAACATAATAACTTGAAGATCACACCCAAATTTAATGGTCCTTATAAGGTTCTCCATAGAATAGGAAGTGTAGTTTATAAGTTAGAACTTCCACCCTCTTCCAAAATTCCATATATTACATTTTTCTTGTTTAAAGAAAGTAATAGGTAACTTAATATTTCAGTCTAGTTAAAACTACTAGAGTTGGGCCAATAGTGGCATGGTGTGATGGTTAAGTTGTTGTGTTGTTATTCTTGCCATCAAGGTTCAAACCCCTTTGGGGTGTAATTGTTGAGAATTTATATTGGGGATGAGGTATCCCATTTGTGACCTCACCAGTTCATAGCTCTAGGTCAAAAGCATTTACCCCTCTTAATCAAAAAAATGCTAGAGCTGGATGAAGAAAGAAAGTTTATTTCAGAACCTAAAAATATTATTAAGAAAAGAGTGAAACAGTTATGAAATAGAGCTATCCCTAAGTTCCTAATCAAGTGGAATAATATGTCAATTGAATATGCCACATGGGAAGATGAACAATTCATACTAAAGCATCCAAAATTACTAAACATTGAGAACAATGCTTTTAAAAAGGGGAGGGGCATGTTAGGTGCCTAATATTCTATCTAATGTTATGACCCTCATATCATTTATTCTAAGTATAATTTATATATTCCTAAGTATAATGAGTTAAGCACTTGTGGCATGCTTAACCTTAACATTAGTTTTAGTTAATACATTAACTACTCTTTATTAGGATGAAGGGGTGTGTCCCTACATGGTTTAGCCTATAAATAAAGGGGGGATGTTCCTCCCAAATCATCATATCATCATTTATTCAATTCATATCATATTTTTTATTATTGGAGGTAACCCCCTCGAAGTGGTCTTCTACATTTCTAATTTTTACAAATATTTCCAAGAAATGTCCTAACAAAACTTCATCCACCCTTGCTAGCCAATAAAGCATGCTATTTTGCAAGAAACTCATATTTGAAAAGAGCATAAGACTCCCTCTATGCTCAAAAGTCATGTCCATATGCATAGTATTAACACAAAGATCCATCAATATTTATAGTATTTGCACCACTAAGTGCATGCAAAGATTTATACACAATCTATTTAGATGATCCTACATTAAAACTTCCTTGGCTCATAGCCAAACTTTGTTTCAACTATTTTATAAGATTGGAAGACTCAAATGAAAAGTGATGTAGAACACCTAAAAGAATGCTCAAGTGTAGACTTTTTTAGTGTAGTGCTATGTGAAATTGTTCTATATATTTTCTCTTCACCAATTGATATTTACATGATTAGATGATTAGATTGTCTTAGAGCATGTCTTCAAATATACAATCTTATGCAATTAATCCACACTATCAAACATGCAAGCTAATGAGTAGCATTCATATTTCTTGAAAGGGTTATTTAGGATGGAAGCAAAATTCATTTGAATTAAGAGAAGTAAATCGCAAGCACAATACAATCAAAAGAACAAAATTAAACCTACAATTCAATAAAAATTTATGAATACATACAATGAAATTTAATTTAAATCCTTAAAACATTAGACTGACAAAAAATTGAATTCAAAGTTTAAAAATCTTATAAAAATTAAATTAAATTAAATATTAATATAACATATTTTAAAACAAAAACCAAAAAATATAAAACAATTCAAATAAAAAATATATACAATTTTACCCTCTATAATTATTTAAATTATAGTATATTCCATATAAAAAATATTTTAAATTTTATTATATTAAAAACAAATCCTTAAAATCATATACCCTTCCCTTCTCCTAATTCAACATTCCTTAATACCAAGTATAATTTTATAATTCTTACTTAAGAAATAATGTAGTAATTTCATAAAGGTTTTTGAGTTTTATGAAGGTGTTTAGTTACCTGTATTTTTATTTATTATTAATACGAGGTTGGCTTCTTTTACATAAGACTCACCTTTCTAAATTTTTAAGATATTTGTTAGTATTAGTACGAGACTCATTAAGTATTGTAAGGGAATAAAATGATTTTTACAGAATTTAGTTACTTAAATATAATTTAATTGAAGAGTTCAAATGATAAATTGAAATTTTATTTTTAGAAATTTAAATATAAACTAAGTATATTAAAGTTTTAATTTGATATTAGAATATAGAAGTTATATAAAATCGATTTGTTATATGATAAAAATTGATGTCTTTAGTATGCACTCTATTTCATAATCAAAATAAATTTTAAATTATTTGTAAGGTGAAAAAATAAAATTGTATCGCTATTTCATAAAGAAAAAGGCAACAAATTCAACTTTTCAACTTGAAGTGTTTGAAATCAATATATATATTTTGAATCTTGAAATAATGTGAAGTAATAAAATGTGGATATTTTAATACAATTTTGACTATAATTTAAAGTTAAAAAAACTAGTTTCATTTTCTAATCATATTGTTAGTGTTATTTAATTGTTGAATTTTTTTCATAAAATAAAATTAATGCAACACGAAGAGATTTGGAATAAAAAAAATCTTTCATTGTTTTCCTTTTAAAACTTGATACTTTAGTGCATGGTAAAAAAATTTCAATTTCAATAAATAATATTTATAATAAATTTTTAAACTTTTGTGTCCCAAGAAAAAAATACTTTTATGGGACATCAAAAATTTTAGAGCTTAGTTATCAAATATTAAAAAATGATATCATCTTGATTGGGACTCTCTCCTCTCATGTATTACTTTTTTTTCAAATCAATTGTTCATCAAAGTTTAAAAACAAATAATAAATATAATAAAAATAATATTGTCAATATTTGCATAATAAGATCTACAAATATGCATATTTTGTTATCCAAACAATATAATTTAAATTTATAAAAAATTATTAAAAGTCAAAAGAAAAAGTTAATTTCATCCTAATTTAGAAAATAATGAAAAATGATACCAAAATTTTACTACCTACACTACTGGAACAAGCATATTCATCCAAAGTGATTTCGGAAAAACCTAATTGGTCCAAATAAACTTCGACCTAGCCCCCACACACATATAAGAAGGAATTAATGTTTTGTAGTTAAGGAGGTTTAACCAAAAAAAAGGTTTGTTTGAACCCCCACTTTTCACATTACCACCATATATGTACCACATGAGAGCTTGCCCAAATTTTTTAATGAAATCTACTAAAAAAAATCACTTTCTCAACTGGGTGACACATCTTCATGCTTTCACTTTGCAAGACAATATTGAGTGATTCTAGGTTGATCTTGAGTAGTTTAGAATTGGTTTCTAAGGAATGGATCTCATATTGTAGACTATGAACTTCTAAAACCATCTTTGCATTGAGCTTTGATATCTAAATTTACACAAGAATATGTAATATTTAGGAATATATTGCAAGGAGATGCTAAAATTTAGTTCAAGTTCATCTTGGCAATACCTTATCAAACTAGCTTTATAGTCTTGGGTAAATTACTGAAGACAACATGCAAAAGTATGCAAATGACCCATATGAAATTTTGATGTACATTAATTTTATGTTCTAAATTAATATATTCCTATAACTATTTTCTTATTGTAATCACTTTCTTTCCAAAAAATTATTTACAAATGATTTTTTAAATACCAAGACATATAAATAAGTCATGCAAGCATCTATCAATTCAACTCCAAATGTGACGAAGGGTACTCCCCTTATAGACTAAAACTCACCACAACAACATAGAAAAATAGCACCACAAATGCAAGCAAGAAACCACAGTTTCTATTATTACTGGAAGAAAATGAAATTACAGCATTACAATCTTATTACATGGGCTATCTCATTACATCATTTGCAAATATGAAACAGATTCTGCTCTAGGCTCTCAGGTCCTGCAACCAAATCGTTATAGTTGACTCTCTATAGTCTAGCCTCTCTCACTTCCTTGTCGGCTCTCTTCTTACCAACCAACCCTCCCCTTCCTTATTATTTCCTGATGGGTTTATATCCTTTCCTCTTTATCTTCTCCAGCAATAAATCTCCTTCCCTATAACCTCATCAGCCATCTAGGGTTTTTGATAATCTTATCTTCATTTAATGCTTTTACTCATCTTGCCTTAGTACCGCCTTCGTCGTCCAACCAATAATCAGGAACGGTTTCCTCATTGTCTGCTCTGTCATCTCTAGCATGCTATTGAGCACCACATTCATGCCATGAAAACTGCCTTCCTATCAAAAACACATTACGTTATCGGGCTAAGACAGATTTAGGTCTCACCGATTGTGATCTCTCTCACTGATATCTTATTGCCATCCCCATCACCATTCACAATTTGCAACAACGATGTGAATTGACTTGTCATTTAATTGCATTTTGCCATCTTTCTATCCACATCACTATCCACTCTTAACGTCACTGTCTTTCGTTCATCACCCATCGTGAGAACCAACCTATACTTCACTTCACAATAGTGATGTGAAACGACCGAGCGATATGTCGCCATGTGTCTATTGGACCCTCTACCAACTTCATGCACCATCTGATCAAAAACATGTTTGATCTCCACCGTTGATCTTTATCGTAGTACCACATGATACTGCTCCACCATGGTCCATCCAAATAACCATTGTGATGTTTGTGTGTTACCGATATATTGTAGCCTCCTTCCAAGACTGTTGTGGGATTGCGGGTTGTTGCCACCTATCCTTCTATCAGTTGTCAGAGATCAAGGATCCCTTGTTCTTCATGTCGAATTGACCAACATGTCTTCCAACTGCAAAGATTGAAAGATGCATTAGATTATCGGGTGTTGGCTTTCACCCCTCCTCCATACTACCTACCATTTTCTAAGTAAAGTGTAAGCTCTACCTCTGACTCACGAAGACCAAAACTCATCCTTGCCAACTTATATTCTTTTGGGGTGTCAGAGTTTCACCATGCCTCATACATTTCTTAGAAATCAAGTAAGCCTTAACACTGAGTGTTGATGTCTCTAATTCACATCACAAAGTAAGCCACCAGCTTAAAGTTTGAAACCAGACCAACCTGATTTGAAAATGACTAACTATTTCTTCATTCCTTCTTTGGCATGTGATAATTTGTAATCCTAAGGCACAAAGCCTGAACTTCTACACATCTTCAAGACTTGACTTCATTCTCCTACTCAGCAAACTCTATCAAACTTATCCCTTATTCTGAAATAAACAACACTACTATTTTTGGTTGATTCAAGATTGCTCTCACACCTTGGATGCTTTTGCATCAGACACTTGGGGTAGTAAGAATTTTGTGAATATGGATTCACAAAATGGAGTTGAGTGGTAGTACCACCCTTTCAGATTGCAAGCAATCCTCATCCAACCCCATTGCTGAAATTGGTACCTACAATTGCTTCTTATTTCTCCTCTTCTAACACTTAGCTAGAACAAGAAATCTACTCCTCTAAAAACTCTATTCTTCACTCCTCTTCCTTGATGTGGAATGAACTCCACCATAGCCCAACCACCTCCTCCAAATGGATCTCCCATTCACCTCTAATCTTGTGGGATTCGGCCCCCCATAGTTCATCCACTTCCACCAATTTGCACCTGCACTTAACTCTGCAACACCATACAAATATTTTGCATACCAATCTTCACTAGCAAACTCTATTTGAACCAACTTATTCAAAGTTTGAAAATCACCATCTTTGTCAAATTTAACAAAATATAAATCAATATTATCCTCTACTGCAACTCTATCATCTACACAAAATACACTCTCATCTTCATCATAAAAATGAAAAATATTATGTATTACCTCTTTTTCTACAACCTTTTTCTCACCTCTATCTGCTGCCCTATCTTTTACTCCTTCACTCTCAACTGCACCATCATTTTCCAACACTTTCAAGTCCTCCAAAGGACACTCATCTACTGCTACAACATCAGTTTCCTCTTTGATTTCTGCACTTTCTTTTGGCTTCTCATCCTTTACTATAATCTCACCATCTTCTTTCATGTTATCCTCAAAACATACTTCTGCAGTATTTTCTCCATCCTATTCACCTACAACACCACTATGAAGAACTTGTTTCCTTTCTTCTTTGGCATTTCATCAATCACTATCCACACACTCTCAATGCTTTAACAAGTCATTTTTAGAGACTCATAATTCCCTCTGTAGTTACAAGTACTCCTTGCAACAATATCTCAATCACACAACTATCCTCTACCCAAAAAAGACTCGGGAAGATGCTTCCTCTACCCACCCTCTCTCAGTGGAGAAACTCTAAACCTTCTACCCATATTTATCTCTACTAGAGGATAGTAGTCATAGACCCTCTTTCATGCCTGCAACAAACATGCTTTCCCATAACTCTCTCTCTTGTAGCTTCACCGTGTCACTCTTCACCACTCCTCACTCGTAGGTCCTGGTGCATACTCTGCACTCTCAAGATCTTTTGGCTCTGATACCACTGATGAGGGGTACTCCCATTACAGACCAAAACTCACCACAACAACACAAAAAAATAGCACCACAAATACAAGTAGGAAACCATGGTTTCTATTATTACTAGAAGAAAATGAAATTATAGCATTACAATCTTATTACATGGGATATCTCATTACATCATTTTCAAATTTGAACATATTCTACTCTAGGCTCTTTAGTCTTGCAACCATACCTACAATTGACTCTCTCTAGTATAGCCTCTCTCACTTCCTTTGGCTCTCTTCTTACCAACCAGCCTCCCCCTTCCTTCTTTCCTGATGGGTTTATATCCTTTCCTCTTTATCTTCTCCAGCAAGAAATCTCTTTCCCTATAACCCCATCGGCCATCTAGGGTTTCCAATAATCTGATCTTAATTTAATGCTTTTACTCATCTTTCCTTAGTACTACTTCCATCACCCAACCAACAATCAGGAATGGTTTCCTCATTGTTTGCTCTATCGTCTCCAGCACACTATCAATCACCACATTTGCACCATGAAAATTGGCTTGCTATAAAAAACACATTACATTATCGGGCTAAGATAGATTCAGGTCTCACCAATTGTGATCTCTCTTGCTAATATCTTATCTCCATCCCCGTTACCATTTGCAATTCACAACAACAATGTGAATTAACCTATTGTCTAATCACATTCTTCCATCTATCTATCCACATCATTTTCCACTCTTAACTTCACCATCTTCCACTCATTGCCCATCGTGAGAACCAACCTATCACTTCACTTCACAACAACAATGTGAAGTGACCGAGCCATATGTCGCCACATGTCTACTGGACCCTCTACCAACTTTGTGCATCATATGATCAAAACCCTGTTTGATCTCCACCATTGATCTTTATTGCAATACTCACGATACTGCTCCACTGTGGTCTATCCAAATAACAATTGCTATGTTCGCAGGTTACCGCTATACCATAACCTCCTTATAGGACTATCGTGGGATTGTGGAATGCTACCACCTATCCTTCTATCAACTATCAAGGATTGGGGATCCCTCATTCTTCATGCCACACCAACCAACATGCCTTCCAACTACAAAGACCAAAAGATACATTGGATTGTCGGGTGTCGTATTTTTCCCCTCCTCCATACTACTTATCATTTTTTGAGTAAAGCGTAAGTTGTACCTCTGAATCGTGAAGACTAAAACTCATCCTTTCCAACTTCTATTATTTTCATGCATCAGAGTTTTTTCATGCCTCATACATTCCCTAGCAATCAAATAAGCCTTAACACTAAGTTTCGATGTCGCCCATTCACATCACAGAGTAAGCCACCAGCCCAAAGTCCAAAACCAAACCAACCTGATCCAAAAATGACTAACTCTTTCTTCATTCCTTCTTTGGCATGCAATAAGTTGTAAGCCCAAGGCCCGAAGCCTGAACTTTTGGACATCTTCAAGACTTAACTCCATTCTCCTGCTTAGCAAACTCTAGCCAGCTTAGCCCTTATTCTAAAAGAAACAACACTACTATTTTTGGTTGATGCAAAATTTCTCTCAAACCTTGGATGCTCCTACATCAAAATGGCTAGTAGGAAAGGTTGAAAATTTAACATTTAAATTTTGGGGAAAATCCTAAGTTTCTTGGGCTCAAACCCAAATGTCTTAATATTGACTTAAAATGAGAAAATACGATAATAATATTAGTAATAAATGCATGGAAATTTGAGGTATAATAATGCTAATGTTTAAAAATAGGTACAACTAGGAATGGGATAAAGTTGAATTTATGGAAATATGTGCAAATGGGATGGAAAGGAAAATTTTAATTATATTTTATTATTGTAAATCTGGATTGTTCATCATTAGGTCTTAGATCTGATGGTCGATATTTTATTAGCTTGACTTGCCCTAGAAAGTAACCCTATTTTATGAGGGTGTTGTATTACAACTATGTATTGTGATGTATTTTGAGAGTTTGATAGTGGTCATGTTGCCTCTAGATCTCTGGTTAGTGATACTCCTACAAGAAGCTTGGTCTACAAGTATATTGTAATCTTTGTGATTTTTGACTTATATATTGGGTGACTTTTGGAGTGTGGGGTTTTTTCCTAAAATGGTTTTCCCCACGTAAATCATTGTTTTGTGGTATGCATGCTATTTATGTTTATTTTTGTTTAATTTTTTGTAACTAAAAAATATATATAAAGTTTGGCATTATTCTCCTCTCAAGGTTAGTGTAGGAAGTTGTTCTACTACCTTAGCTTCCTTACAATATAAAACACTATTATGTTCATACTATAAATAATGACTCAAAGAAACAAGATATGGAGATTTGATCTTGATATATGTCATTAAACTATGTATGAAATCTCACAATGACGTATCCACCCAATATTTATAAATACTAATACCTAGAGATGAATATGCCAATTTTGGAAAGGAACAATCCTTAGCCTTAGGAAAGTAACTCAAAGGTAAAGAAGAAGAAGCCTCTAAATCTAAATTAGGATCCATAGAAGCCAAATAATTCATGGATATCTCTATAGAATGATTAGGAGAAGCCTCAATGTCATCATAAGTATCACAACCTACCAAATAGTCAATTTTCTCTTCTATATCATCATCATATAGTGGGTTATCACAATTATCAAGGGTTAGAAGAATATCTACAATAGGATCATCTTGGAATGGAGAGAGATGTAAGTCTCCAAATATCTACTAAATTCTATTCTAAAGGGTGCATGGGCACTCAATATGTGAGATAGAACACATAGTACCAAAATAAACACTACTACTAATCAATTAAAGAACATATTCATTCTTAATACCCTATTATTTCTTCTAAAGATATGTACATAGTGTAGAGACAATTCCATAGAATGTGACAAAGGAATGAATCCACCTAAGATGTTTTAGGATGTTTTTTGGTCAAAACTTATAGGTCCCTTTGTTTAGGGTGATTATGGAAGGATGAATAAAGACCCATGATTTTATAATGATGGACTCCTCATATACATATGTAGTGTTGGAAAATGTACACCTTTACATTTTCACACTATGTTTGCATCCCCTTAATTAATTGGACTTAATTAAGACTCTAATTGACCCAATTATGCATTTAAAAGCCTAATTATTATTTTTTTCCAAAAGGGGGACCTACATTAAACAATTGCCAACATCAAATTACACATCTTAAAAAATGTGTGTCCTAGGTTTAAGGCCTAGGACCCATTCACCAAGTTTAGTACCCCATTAATATGTTTTTGGTGGTATTTTTATGATTCAAAATCAAATTGCAATTGTCAGCCTTTGATGTTTAATTATCAGGAAATTAGAAAATTACCTATAAATACAAGGTCTTTTCATCAATTCAAACCTAGAAGCAATCCTAGAATTTTTATGAGAGAATTCCTATAGCAAATATATTATTGTCAAGAGCATTCAAGAGTAGATTTATCAGTATTCTACATCACCAATGAAGATCAAGGTCATCATGTCAAAGTTATTTGCATTCATGCATGTTTTTGGAGATAATATTATGATGTAGGTTTCAATTTTCAAGCATAAAATAAAGTGTCAAATCAAGCATCCAATCAAGCCATTTCATGCAAGATCTAATCTTTGGAGGGTGTTGCCACAATAATGTGTCTCACTTTTGGGGCATGTTGATTTTTGCCTAAAATCAATGTTTTTAGAAAAGCTAATGAATTAAGTCTTGAGAGACTCCATCTAAAGGGTTTTAATTGCTTAGGGATAGATAAGACCCCCTTAGATCAAAGACCTTTGGATAGAACCCCTCTAGTATTAAATCATACCCACAATGGAGTCTCCTTCACACCTATCAAAATGATGGCAAAAAACCACTTTTTCTTTACATTTTGAGGGATTAAATAGCATCATTTAAAATTATATTTTGCAAGATTGTAGCCCTCAAAATGAAATTTCCAACAAGTATAGTTTTAATATATTTTTATTTTATCATGTATTTAATTTTCATTTTTTACTAAACATAGGTTTTTCTCTAAACATCAAGCTCTTTATTGTTTAGAGGTGGAAAAATAATAAACCATTGCAAATTTTTTCAAAAAATACCCTTTCCCTAGGTAATGATGTCCTTTTTTCACCCCAAAGAAAAATGAATTTTGATATATATACAAGTTAGGTTGTATGACACACATGTATGTCCAAATTGTAATTTTATTATATGGGAAAAATGGGTTTTGAATGGACCCGAAACCATTTACAATTTTTTTTTAAAGGGACCCAAAACTCAAACATGGGGGATCATGATACTGAAAGAAAAATTAATGAACAACCAACAATGAAACAACAACACTTCAAAGGATCAGCAGGATAAAACCAAGCTATAAAAAATGGTTTTGAAAGGAACCAAAAAACCAATAAAACCAAGATTTTACAGGGACCTTGAACCCAAAGGTTTTGAAGGGACCTTAAACCCTTAGAAATTTCCAGCATCTACCATGCAACAACAAACCAATTGCTTTGGTAGAAAAAAGAATCACTTGAGACAACCAAGCAACCATCAACTTGTAACAGCTAGATTGTAGCATAACACTTACCATCAACACCCACCCAACTCTCCAAGCCGCTAGTTGAAACAACCAAGTCATAGAAAACCAAATGATAAAAAAAAATAGAGCCCATCAACACCCCCTCTTCACCTCTATAGGAGAAGTCACCATGGAAATCCAAGCTGCCACAACAAAGGAACTCTAGCCAATCTGCATTCCACCTCCATAGGAATGGCCTCCTCCTCAATAGAAGTTGCATTGGAGAAAACTTGCAAAAGAAGTGAGAACAAACCACCACACCAACAACATCCATCTCCACCTCAAAAGGAGAGGTCTCAATCTCCATAGGAGAGGTCTCCACCTCAATAGGAGACACCAATTGCAAGACACAAAAGAAAGCCAAAACTTTAGCAAAAAGAGTTCACATATTAACCAAGGGAGCCAACAACATCAGGGTCTTTAGGATGAACAAATTAAGCAGTCCTATCAAATCCAAACCAAGGGTGGAGACAACACCCTTAAAAGAGGGACACCCACAAAAATAAATGGCATCAAAGACTCCCTTAGGCATGAAGAGCAACTAGGACAACAAAAAACCTTGCTGGAAAAACTAACCAGCAACTTCAAAACCAAACCCAAAGCAACAGAAACACTAATCTGCACCAAGAACACCAGGGACTTGAAAGAACAAAGCCCAACCAAAAAGGAAAATTCTAGGAAAATCCCAAACAACAAGAGAGGCACTAAAGGATAAGAAAAAAGGACACCTTTGAGGGTAAAAGGAAAGAGGAAAAAGCAGACACCTTCAACCACAAGGAAAAAAACCACAACAGAAAGAAGGGAAAATCACCACTCCAAAATGGTCTCATTAGTAGATAAAACAATAGGCACAAACCTCTTGAGATGAATCTACTGTGAATCATCCCTAGCGAAGAACACCCCAATCAACACTCTAAAACCAAAACCCCAAAGAACAAGAAGCCACCCAAAGAAACATGGGTTAAGAAACCCAAAAAAACCACCCTTGCTACAAAAAATGCACATTTAAACACAAGTAGGGATAGAAAGGAAGAAACAAAGAAGTAGAGAAATCCCACTCCAATGGAAAGAAAGGAGCAAGTTGAAACAATAAGCTCAACATCTTCTCTAACATAGCAGTCAAGGAATAAAAGCAACCAAGACAAATCCTCGAGCACACCGAGAGCAAGAAATCTGAGCTTCAAACCATATGCCAGGAAAGGAAAAGTAGAAAAAAAACACCCCTACAATCCATGCACCACACCCAAAAAAATCCCACAAGGCAAATGTAGTAGCCAAACTCGAAACATGGCTCCCTAGTAGGAAAACGACAACAACCATCACTAAACCACAACTTCCTAGAAGGACAAAAGTAGCACACAACCCCACAACAGTGCATCCCAAGCTAAATACAATAGCCAACACCACTCCTTAGTAGCCCTACAGAACAACACCAGCAACTAGCCCAGTAGTAAACCATCTACATATGCAGAATCATCTCCTTCCTCGCTAGACTCATCCCCATTTTTCAAATTCACCCCCCCTTTCTCCTCTTCCCACTTGCTCTCTGCTCCATTTTAGCTAGAAAAGGTGTCCAAATTATAGTTATAGTGACTTCAAAAATTATTTTTAAAAAAATATGCAACAAAAAATTATGAAAAAATATCATTTCCCTAGATATTGATGTTGAGAATCTATATTTCAAAAATTAAAATTTAATCCTTATAATATATATATATATATGTTGTGCGACACAAACGTTACTTTCTGAAAATGTTGTTTTCTATTTAAAACTAGTTATCAAAGGATATGTTGAAAGATTCATTATTTATTTCAAAAAAATTAAAAATATATATATTTAGAATCTACACACAAATTGCCACAAATCACTAGTTCACATCATCTTCAAATTCTCAATGGTTTAGGTACTATAGGTCTTAGAAGATGAAGATTCAGTTAAAAATATTGATGTAAATGTCATTCTTGGGAAAAAAAGTGAGACACAGTATTGTGATTTCACCCTAGAGTGATGTGTTAGACTTCAGTCTTCCCAGGGCAGCCATAAAAGGGTTTGGTGAGTTGCAACAAGCTAGTGTTCATTCATCATTCCTTCCATTTATGATTTTATTTCATTATCAAGGTTTAATTACCAAACTAGGGTTTGACCAAGGCAACCCCTTATCCACCAAAAAAAAATATTTTTTTCTCCTCTCTTTGTATGTGCAGATTTACAGGTGAAGGATTAAAGATTGATCAAAAGTGTAATTTTACAAATTTGTCAAAGTTGTAAAGTCAAAGAATCTTACTTGCAGAATTTATTTTTGACAATGAGATCTGAAGAAATCAAGAGTGCAAATCTAGGAGCAAAGGACTGCTAAACTAGATTTTGACCCCTGTAGTAGGACCCATGTCCTCTAGGGAGATTAAGTCCCAAGTGGACAATCAACAATAGCTTTTGGTGTCTGGTACACATCGACTTACCCTTCTTAGATTTGTCAGAAGTTTATTATTTTTTATTGTGTTATGCTTTAAATTTATGATTCAATTTTCACATTGCATAATTGAGTTCATTTAGTATTTTTAGTTTTCTCCCAAAAGTGTATTTTAGGCATATTTACCCCATATTGTCATAAGGAAAAACAAAAAAAGATCTCTAATAGGGTTGACTCACCTAAGGGTTGAAATTCAATCCTACCTTTGGGGATCTCTTTTTCCTAATGAAACGCAGAAGATAGGTGCATCATATATCCAATCATCTCATTTTTATAAAACCCTATTTTCCTTTCATTTCATTTTGGTGAACTTGACATTCTTGCACTATAAACTTTTTGATTTGGAGGTCCTTAAAACCCTAGATCTAGAATTTGCATTAGTTTACATTGAAATTGCATTAATTTGCATTCTATTTAGGGTTGTCAACATTTCATTAGTTTACATCTCATTTAGGGTTTTAAATTTGTATTTTGCATTGTTTAAAATCTGAAAAATTAAAAAAATTGCATGTATATTACATTGATTTTGCAAAGTACTTGAATATTAGTGTGTTTTCAATCATTTACATCAACAAATTTAGTCAAAATTGTATCCAAAAAAGTGTCACTTTGTTTATAATTTTTCACTAATTTTATTTGCATTTAGATACCAAAATTTGGAAAATTGTCATAGAAACCACAATTTACAAACTAGAATAGATAACACAAACAATAACTCAAGATTTGCATTTTTTCATTTTTAAAAACACTATACAAGGACCCATTCACCCTTGGGAAAATGAGTCCTTGAGTGATGCAGGAGCACCTTGTTGCATTCAAGCCTCCAGGAGGCCAAATTGTATAAATTCATTAAATTAGGTCTTTTAATGTTGTAATAAGGTTGTATGAGCCAATTAATATATGTTTGAGGTCATTTGGAGTCATTTATGAAGGTTTGGTGTCATTTAGTTGAAAAATGAAAACATTGTCAAAAGTTGTCAAATGTTGTCATGACAACTCTTCTTGTTAAATGACAACTTTTTAGAAGTTTGTTAAAAGTTGTTAAATGGTATTTGTAGGTTGGTTGGGGGAATAACTTGATTGCAAAAGCATAAAAATGGGCCTCCAAGTCGAATTGGGTTTTGGAATGTAGATTGAACAAGAATTTATGAATGAAGAGATGAATTTTTCTACAAATTTCCAATGTTCTGCCCTGTTCTTTTACATGGTACGGATTTTTATGAAGGTTTATAGATTTTAAATTGATTTTTATTGATAGAGTAATGAACTAGCTTTCATTTTCAATTGGTTTGGTGTTTTTTCCTTAATTTTGGAGAAAGTTATGATCATTTTACCATTGGCAGCCCTATGGGATTATTTTCTCTAAAAGTTGCAAGATGTTACAAAGAATGGTATGGATTGTACAGATTAAATAAAGACCTAATACCTATTGTAAATGTTATATAAGTGAATATATTTTCATTTTCACTTGGTTTGATCAATTTTCATGGGGTTTTGAGTGATTTATGACATTTTTGGTGAAGACTACTCAATTCTGAAACTAGGGTTTCCAGCCGATAAGAAAAATTCATATATTTTTATTCCACCATCAAAAAGTGATAAAAATTGGTGAAAAGTTCTATATTTACATTTTCTAAAAACCCTTTAAAGGAAAAAGAGTCATTTATTCATTTTAAATAGTTATGGTAGTTTGTGTGTTTCATTTTGGTGGAGAGTGGTAAGAGAAACATGGTTTTCTTGATGTTTGAACAAAGCTATGCATAGTTTGTTTATGGTTGGCCTTAAATAATTGTTGTCTGATATTTGGATGGTTGTAATGAGTTTTTGTGATGAATCTAAGCATGTTGAAATCATTTACCAAGTCTGATAGAGATTGGAATCCATTTGTGTAAGTTGGAACCCATGTTGCTCAAGGTTAAAGGATTGAGATTGCCTCAAGAATGAAGAATTTTAGTTGTGTACTTGATTATTGCCAAGAATATAGAAATTTGATTGTATGAAACCTCTTGCTCTGCATCATTGAGGGAACATCAAAACCAACTTTTCTAAGCATTTTTATAGTCCTCTATAACTACTATTTTAGTCTATCAATTTTTAGAAATTTTTGTTTTATGCATTAGGTCTAATCATCCATTTAGTTTAGGCATTGAAAATTGAGAAAAAATGTTGCATTTTAGATTTGTGTAACAATTATTACATCATCTTTACATTACAAAAGTATCTTGTTATCATACTTCATGTTATATTTTCAAATCTTGTTGCATACTCTAGGAAATTATTGTTACAAGCATATGGATATGGATTCATTTCCCCTCTTCTCTTTTTTTTCATTGATCCCTCTCTCGTGTGTGAAACTAACTTAGTGAAAGAGAATACAATCTTGGAAAATCATGACAATAAAGTTTCTTCTTCTCCCAATATCTCTTATATTTTTGAAGAAGATATTTTGGTGTTAGAAGAACCCATCATTGAGAGCCATGAGAATCATATTTGTTTCTCTTCTCCTACCTAGGAAGATATTATTGAACAAGAGGATGTCATCATTTTTTTTTAAAAAGGGGGTAAAAACTTTATTGAAGATCAGAAAGCAACATTACAAAGGAAGCAAAGGACTGAGGTCCCAAGGAAAACAAGAGCAATGAACCAAACAAAGATAAAACAGCCAACGCCATCATCTGTCGCCAATCCCATCCCTATCCTCAGCAAGAATATTCGTTAAATCAAGATGGAGCTCTTGAGGAACCAACTCCCACACCTCAATTCTCCATCCCTCAACATGCTCAGAAGCCCATCTCGCCGAACAATCAGCTGCCCTATTCCACTCCCTTGGAATATGGACAAAAGTCACCATTTCCATCAAAGAACTAACCCGTAGAATTTGTTGCACAACCCTAGCCAACTACCAGCTGACACCAGCCACTTTCTGCTCAATAAGAAAATTGATCAAAATCTGGGAATCAGATTCACAAACAATCCTTCTCCACCCCAAAGCATAAGCTCTCTCAAGGGCTACAAGAATAGCTAGCCCTTCCACCAGGTTGATGGTCTGAATCCCCTCATAGATCGAGAAGAGGAAGATCACCGAGCCCAGAGAATCTCTACCAATCCCCCCAATACCAGCCGGACCTGGATTGCCCCTTGAAGATCCATCGGTATTGATCTTCAACACACCGTAGGGGGGAAGTTGCCATTTGCCATCCCTATTAACTTTTTGCCTCTCATGCCGCCCTCTCTTAATCCTAGTCAAAGCCAAAGATGACCCTTGAATCCCCAATCTCTCCACCAGCTCTGAATCCCTTTTCACCAAAGGGAAGTCCACTTCACACCTAACCTCCACCGTTTCTTGAACCATGCCCAATAATCTCTGCCAAATTTGTTGCACCGGCCTCTGTTCTCCACGAAATATCCTTCGATTGCGTTCCAGCCAAATCTGCCACAATAAGAAGATAGGCCCCACAAACCACACCTCTTGCAAAAAGGAGGCCACCGAAGGGGGCCGACCCATCCTCTGCCAAAACTCAATCAAGGAGGAGGCATGAATACAAGGAGTTGTCCAAACACCCCACCAAAAATGCCAAAGCTGGAGGGCAAAAGAGTAATGAAAAAACAAGTGGGTAGAGTCCTCCTCATTAGCCCCACACATAACACAAACAGAAGGGCCATGGAAACCTCTCTTCCGGATGTTATCCCAAGTCAAACACTTATTCCAGGCTAGCATCCAAACGAAACAATTACATTTTGGCCAAGAAAGCTTGTTCCAAACCTTCTTCCACCACTGAATTTCAGACCCAACCAACCTATTAGACAATAACCTACTATAACCGGAGGCTACAGTATAGGTCCCCAAAGGATTGGGGGACCAGGCAAGCACGTCATCTTCCCGGAGAGAACTACATCTTCGACTGGAGAGGATACTTTGCAGCACAAAACACTCCTCCTGCAAACCAACAACCGGCCACTCATCTGGGGACTTCCATTTGGCCATCTCCATCTGACCACAAGAGAAAAAGGACTTAAAATCACTCACCCGAGACCAACCAGCCTCAAGAAATCTTTGGCAAAGATTCAACAAGTTGGGAAACTGAGAGGTGATGGGAGGAAAACCATCCCAAGAGTCAGACCAGAAATGGACCTCTGTCCCCCTCTTGCAGATCCAAAATAAACCATCCTTAATAAGCACAGCCCCTTTCTTGAGGGTGCCCCATATCACAGAGCCCTTCCCCACAAGGGGGTACCTAGAAATATCAGGTTGAGGGATCCCCGGGATATACTTCTGAGAAAGAACCTTGGCCCAGCACTTATCCTGCTCATTACACCATCGCCAATACAGTTTAGCAGCCAAGGCCTCCCCATTCAAAGCTGACTGCCTCAAGCCAAGACCACCATAATGTTTCGGACTACAAACAACCTCCCATCTAACCAAACTCCATTTGGAGGACTTCGAGCAACCAGCCCATAAAAATTGTCGCGCCACAGAATCTAGGTCCTTTAGAAAGCCCATAGGGGCAACCTGGAGCATGCACCTATAAATGGGCAGAGCTTGCACCACCGACTTAATCAACTGGACACGACCAGCAAAGGATAACCAACGATGAGTCCAGTGATTAACCTTCACTCGAAATTTATCCAAAATAGTTTGCCAAGACTCCCTAGGCAGTCTACTCACCGAGATGGGCATGCCAAGGTAAGTCAATGGGAGAGTCCCGATCTGAAATCTCAAAGTGTGGGCAATCCTTTGCTGAATGGGGCCGGAGTGTTGAAGAAGAAGATGGAAGATTTTCCCTCATTAATCTGCTGACCAGAAGCAACCAGGTAAGCATCCAAGACTCTTCGTAAATTAGAGGCCTCCTGCATGGTAGCCATCCCCATCAAAGCAGTATCATCCACAAATTGTAAGTGAGTTTGCGGAGGTAAGGTGCCACCCCACCTCCAACCTTGAATGAGACCAGACTCCACACTCCGTTTAATCCATCTCCCCAAGCCTTCAGCCAAAAGAATAAACAAGTAAGGGGAGAGAGGATCACCCTGACGAAGCCCCCTAGAAGCCCCAAATAGCTCAGAATGACTCCCATTGATAAGCACAGAGAAAGAGATTGAAGTAACACAACTCAAAACCCATTGAATCCATTCTTCAGCAAAACCAAAAGCATCAAGAACCCGCCGAAGGAAGGACCACCTAACTCTGTCATAAGCCTTAGCCATGTCCATTTTGATAAACATTGCTTTTTCTTTTGAGTTGGCCATAGAGTGGATGACCTCGGTTGCAATAACAATCCCATCCAGAATTTGCCTACCAGCCACAAAACCACTTTGTTCCTCAGAGATTAGATCCTCAAGCCCCTTCTTCAACCTGTCAGCAATGAGTTTAGAGATAATCTTATAGATAACATTGCATAAAGAAATGGGCCGGAATAGGCTTAACCTATCAGCCCCCTCACTCTTGGGAATAAGAGCAAGGAAAGTAGCATTTAGAGCCCTTAACATCTGCTTATTGTGTTGAGACTCATGAACCACAACCAGGAGGTCAAGTTTGATGATATCCCAGAATTCTTGAAAAAATTCAATTGGGAAACCATCAGGACCAGGTGCCTTCCCTTTCTTCATATTAAAAACAATCCCTTCAAGCTCTTCAAGCGAGATATCACTCATGAGATGTTGATTCATATCTCCAGACACGAGAGAGGGGATACAAGAAAGAATCTGCGCTTCCTCAGGAGACCCCCCTTGCGAGTCCTCCCGAAAGAGAGATTCAAAGTACTGCACTGCCTCCCTTGAAATTTCTGGGAAGGAGGAAAGATGGTCTCCCCTGTCATTCACTAGACTAGAGATAGAATTTCCATGGCGCCTGGCTTTCACAGAATTGAAGAAGAAAGCTGTATTTTTATCCCCTTCCTGAAGCCACTCAATACGAGCCTTCTGCTTCCAATACATTTCCTCCCGCAGTTCCCATTCTTCCAGCGTTTTCACAGCCCGAGCCTCATCCTGAAGCAACTCAACCGTGACCCCATCCTCCCTTAACCTCCTTGTGATACCATCCAAATCTGCCTGGGCCGACGCCTTTGCATGGAAGACATTCCCAAAGTACTGACGATTCCACCGTTTGAGCTCAAATTTAACATATTGAAGAAGCTTAGCAAAAGCATACATTGTTGTACCATAGGTTGGTCTACCCTTCTTCCACCAGTCAGAAACCAAGTCATTCAGAGAGGGGTCCCGCAACCACATGAGTTGGAACCTAAAAGAGGGCATACGAGGCACACAAGTTGGCTCAGTAGCAAGTTTAATAGGCCAATGGTCTGATCCTCTCCAATCCAAGATCTCAGAGCAAGATGAAAAAATTCCTCCAACCCAGTAACAAGAAACTAGAAACCGATCTAACCTTTCTGCAATACAAAACTCACCAACCCGACGATTGTTCTAGGTGAACTGACCATTGTTGGGTTTGATATCAACAAGATTCAAGGCATTGATATTGTCCCGAAGCAGCAGTGCAGAGGGTTCCAACCTTCCCGTACCACCACGCTTCTCAGCCAACTCACAAATAGCATTGAAATCTCCAGCCAAAATCCATGGATGGAAAGGAATCATGCTACGGATCAGCCTAATATGGGACCACAAACCTTGTTTACCCTGAAAATTAGAAGGAGCATAGATATTAGAAAATAAAATGACTTCCCATGTCTCAAAGCTAGTAGCAATCATAGACATCGAGGATTTAGAAGAAATCCACCAAAGAGGCTGGATTCTTCGAGGATTCCATAAACATTCCAGACCCCCAGAAGCTCCATGAGCTCCAATGCATTGGCACTCCCCATTTCTCCACAACTTAGGTGCCAAACCTTGCATATTCTCAACAGATAACTTAGTTTCCTGCAAAAAGATGACATCAGGACCTTGCCTTCTAACTAACTCATGAACCACTTTTTGTCTAGGGCCACTGTTCAAGCCCCATACATTCCATGACAGAACAATCATTTCAAGGGGCATGAAAAAATAGAATCCAGAGTCTTTACTGCCCTGACTCCACCAAATTCTCACCAGCTAGTTTAATCTTTTCCACATCCTTTTTTCTACCAGGTTTAACAAATTTCTCTGCCCCGCCCTTCTTAATATCTTTCTGCAAAATGCCTAATTTGGGGGGAGGCTTGATCTTCGTAGCCGAGTCAGAACCATTGTTCCACCCAAGAGACAAAGAATCCACCCCTGCTGTTGTAACAATGGCCAAGGGTTCCTGCACCTCAGGAACTCCCCTCTGTTGATCAGCTTCCAAATGCCGACAATCATCCCCTTGTGGGTCCATAGAAGAATCAAGAACCAGATCCTCCTGAGCTAAGCCCACAAGCCCTTGATCCAAGGAGATCAATCCTGGGTTCACCTCCTGTTGGCTGAGCTCATCCAAAACCTCAAATCTGTTGAAGGTACCTTCATCTTGCCTCTCTTTAAAAGGCCTCTTTTGACCCTTGTTCTGATTTCGAGCCTTGACCGGAGCAAAACCATCAGAAGCACCTACCTCATCAGGAGAAATGCTCTTCCCTTTATCTGTTTCAGGAAGATTGCTCGCAGGTTGTGAGGGTTGGGACTCCCTAGGCTTGAACCTTGGGCATCTCCGCTGCAAATGGCCATATTCACGACAGAGCCGACAACGAAAAGGAAGAGTTTCGTAGTCCAAATGCTGCACCCAAGAATAAGAGCCTGCACACATATCTATTGCATCGGGCAAAGGCCTACTTAGATCAATTTCAACACAAATGCGTGCAAAAGTCATTACCTTTTTACCCAAAGTCTGTGATGAAGTCCCAACAGGATTTCCAAGCACCGAGGCCAAAAGGTGCAGCACATCCTCTCGACAGCATTCCACGGGGAACCTCGGTAAGCGAACCCACACAGGGACACGATGTGGGAGCTCCTCAGCGGGGTTGAAACCAGCATGCCATGGCTTGATAAACAACCCTACCTTATTATGGAAATAGGGGCCTCCCTCAAAAACCCTATTGTGATCAACAATGCAATTAAAAGTAACCATGAAATAATTGTTCGCCAGTAGCATTATCTCCATTTCCCCCTCCGGCTCCCAAGTCCTCTGGGCCCAAACCTCCAAAAATTGCAAGGAAACCCTCATCCCCAAAAACTTACAATATAAGGAGTGATTTGAATAATACTCCACATCTTCAGCAATCATCTCAGTCGGAACAACCAGTTTTGGCCTCTCCTTGGACCTCTTGAGACAGCCATTGATCTTCGTAATCCGTGAGCCATTAGATAACCCCAAATCATCAATCCCTGTGTTCGGAGCAAACAAATTGTTATCGAAGGTCTTCATCCCTTGACTTGAAAATTTTGAACCTATTGCTGCCCGAAAGTCCAAGTGAGGGCTCCTCACTGACGTCTCCCCCTTTGAGCAGGCCATCATGCCAAGAAAAAATAGAGACCCCAAAAAAGGGGTGAGGAAAACCTCACCACACCCTTCTTCTTAGCCCCTCCCAACACCAAACCCCACACCTTCACTCCTCCCAACCCACGCAATAGAGAAGAAGCAAAGGCCGCAGGCATGCAAAGCCTCAAGCAATATCAGCCAAAAAAACAAGAGTTTAAAACTTCACCCCCCACCCACCACAGACCACAGGCGAAATCCATAGGAAACACTAATGGAAAAAGCTTCCCACGCAAGACAAAATGGAGGACTTTGTAGGAAGAAAGTGCAGAGACCCGCGCGAGAACCAGAAGCTTGCACAAAGGAGACTCGGCCAAGACCAAGACACAGCAGAAAGAACCGGCCCCAAACCTTACCCTTGCAGACACCAAACGCCACTCTTCGCAAGCACGGAAAAGATCAGATAGAGCTAGGGCGCGGATGCCCTAGCTCGAGATGCAGAACGCCTGCCAGAGAAACATCCAAAATAAATTATGTTTAATAACTTAGCAATCTTACCAATCAGAGGATGTCATCATTGATAAGCAAGAAAATCATAGTTTTTCTTCTCTAGATACCTCCCCTACTTGTGATGAAGTTATCTTAGAAGATTCAACCATTAAAAGTCATGAAAATATTGTTCGCTCTCCCATTATGGAATATATCATAGTGCAAGAAGATGATAACATTGATACATTTCTTTCAAAAAATAGTAATGTGGCTTCCTTAGATGAGGATGATAAGGTGATATTAAATTTCCCCTTTCTAGAAGATCGTCAAAATGAGGATAAGTATGTTGAGGTTTTGAACATTAGATCTCCTTGATTATTAGACCTCCTACAAGTCCTTTAATTATTGGACCTCCCAAGTCATCTCATGAGCCACTTCTTATCATAGGAACACCACAACCTCTAAGACATATCTTAAATTTTGCAAGACAACTCACTAGTAACAATTTTTCATGGCAACCAAGTTATAGTATTGTTGCTCATACATATAACACTTGAAACAATCAGCAACCAAGACAAACTCCAACAACCATTCCATTACCCCAACCATATCTACCACCCACACCTAATATCTCATAGCGTAGTGGTAAATAATATGGACTTGTATAACAACTTCACAACACTCCTGCTAAAATATCCTTGTGGGATTTGATTCAAGCACCACCTAATTATCATAGCATGCTTCAAAATTCCTTACAATAAGTTGTTATTCCTCCTAGTGCACAACCAAATGGTGTAGCAGCCCTAATTCAAGGTATGAACTTGGTCAACTTAGACATTACCTTTCATCAAGATGAATTACCTCCATTGGAAACACAAAAACAAAATGAAGCTTTGATGGTAGTGGCTATCATTAATAAGCATGAGATAAAATGAACTCTCATTGATAACGGTTCAACTCTTAATGTGTTTAGTGTTAACCTTTTAGACAAGATTGGAGTGGACACGACTACGATTGAACCTGATTCTTTATCTATTTGTGGATTTGATAATGTGGGAAAACAACCACTTGGTGTGAGAACATTACCTATTAGAGTTGGAAAGGTCGCATTGCAAACTCCTATACATGTCATGCCTCAAGATCTCTCATACAATCTTCTTTTGGGTAGACCATGGATCCATGAAATGAATGGGGTACCAGTTACGAAAGCCTCCTAACAAACATCCTATAGTAATTATAAAAACCAATGAACCATATCAACTATGTCAACATAGTTGGAGACGGCCAATCCAATATGATAGATATTTTGTTGATCCACTTTGACACTTTGAGCATTAACATGACATGGTCTAATTACAAAATATTTGTAACCCTATACTCACACTTAGATTCTTTTTCAAAGAGACCCTATTGCTCTAATATTCTAAGGACTGTATTTAAATTATTCAAGTGTTCTTATTTTTTTACAATAAATCAATGTATCATGAAAGAAAACTATTTTTTAATTAATTACTAAATACATGATTCATACATGACCATAAAGTGGCTAGATCATTTGCAAAATAAAAGGAATGACCAAGAATTTAAAGTTCTCAAAATGATATTTGAATGTTGTCTTATGCACATCCTCATCTTAAATATAGGTTTGGTGGCATCTTGATCTTAGAACAATCTTTGAAAAGTAAACAACTACATGTAATTCATCAATAAACAAATCAATAATATGAATTAGATACTTTTTCTTGATGGTCTTTTTGTTTAGTGCTTCATAGTATGTAAACATCCTTATTGTAGTATCTATTTTCTTCACAAGCCCTATAGGTGATGTAAAAGGGCTAGAATAAGGCTTAATGTGACCCATCTCTAGTAATTCCTTTATGCCCTTTTTATCTCTTCTTTATACATCTGTATATGGTGGTAAGACATGGTCATGACGAATTTGAAACTAGTTCAAAATTTATGATATGTAAGAATCCTCTACTTGGTAGTAATCCTACAGGAAAATACTAGAAACCACATTATTCTTATCCAAAATATCATAAATATCAATATGTTAAGTATAGTGCTTACCCATGGATGAAATTTGAGGCATCACCAAACAATTCACTACCCAAGTAATGTTTCCATTGTTGAATGTCCTCTCCAAGATTTTTGATATAACCACTCATGGTGAACCATCATAAATTCCTCTAAAAACCACATCTTTCTCTTTGGATTTGAACTTTGGTTCCATAGATTGATAATTCTGTGGAAAATATCCAAAGAAATATAACCATTGCACCTCTAAGACCATGGAAATTTCTCTTAATCCCACAACATATAAATAATCATGTAGTTGTACCTTATGATCACTATAGATGATTTTAGTTAACAAATAATTTAGATGCATGGAATAGTGAATCCATTGATAATAGTGACATTGAATCCAACAATCCTTAGCTTCCAATCTAATGTTAACATATAGGCCTTCATTAATGAATTTGTGGGTAGCCTCGCTATCAATAAGCACTAGGATTCATTATCTATATAGAACTATTTAAACTCTAAATGGATGATAATGAGGTGATCCCAAAATAGTACAAATGTTTTGTTTCTTATACTTGTATCTCCATCCTCCAATTTTTTGGCTCATGTTTCTCTATGATTTTTTTGATGAGCATGTTCTTCATAATTTATATCATAACCAAATACAACATAAATATAATGCATTTGGGCTTTACTAACGCATATGTGACCTGATTCTGATGGATCCTTGCAACAGAAGCATAAATTCTCAATCATAAGTTAATTTATGTTGTAATTATCCATTTTTTGTTGTTGTAGATGGTTGCAATATGTCTTTTAGATAAGAATATGAATTGAATCCTCCCTTCTAGAAATTTCTCTTGTTCTATTAAAAGGTGGGTACCTTGGGTTTATATGAAAAATATTCTTTAATGTGCATATGGATCAAGTGTTAAATCCCTCTTTAAAGCCTCTAAGAGTGAAGAGGGTGTAAAATCCTCAATAAGACCCTCAAGTGCTTCAAATAAACCTTTGACAAAGAGAAAAGTGATTTTTTTAAAATAAATTAGGTACCATAACTAAAATAGACCAAAATATTCCAAAATTATTTAGCTAAAATCATCAAAGCTTTGTACAAGGAAATTCCCTTGATTGGCCAAACCATGGTGCTATGAATCATAAGATACACCCTTTGAATACAAGTAGCAAATTGGATGGCATCTTCTTTCTCCATAGGGATAAGTGTAAAGTAATTTAATAATTTTTATAGCCAAGCTTGAGAACATCTCTTTTTGTTTCCATAAATGGTAAGGACATTTAATTTACTTTTTTTTTAGTACTCACTTCTCATCATTTCTTCTACTAATAGAGTTTCTACTATAATTTGTCTTTTTTTTAGGATTTCCAAGCAGTTGACAAAGAATACTATGGTTTTATGTGCTTTATATTTCCCTTGATACTCCTCAAATATTTTGTTGATTTCCATAGTGACAGAAGTCTTAAGTTATTTTTCTTCCATCTCCTTGTTGGAGATTGCTGCAGTGTTGTCATTTATGTCAATAGTGATATTTTTGCACTATGTTGTCCTTAACTTGTTGTCATTGATGTCAACCTATGCCAACCTCTAGTGTGGTATTCAACAAATTCTAGATGGAGATATTTTTGGTATTGCACATGAGGATATTATTGTAATCTCTAGTGTGGTGTTGATGAGAATGTGTTTGTGATGTTGCTGATGCAACTAGTTCACTTAGTTTCCAAGTACTTTTGAGAAAATTTGAATAAGAAAGTGTACAAGGTGGTAGAGTTGTGTCCTGCATTGTGCATCAAATTTCTTCATGCTTGAAGATGTGATTGTGTGTTTTGGATGAGATGATCAGAGGTGTTCAAAGGTGTTATATCCAAAGTTTCAGATTCTAGATCGTATGGTAGTGGAAGATGTGAACTTGATAGTGTGTTGCATGTGAAGAAGGTTGTCTAGGATATGGAATTGCTCCCCATTTCTCTACATTGAGGTTTCTTGTCTTGCAGATTTGAGAATGTGCTAATATTATCTCTACCTACCTTCCCTTGGAGTTTTGTGTTTCCATTTATTCCACAAGGTTGGTTAATGAGTTGCTTGCCTATAGCAGTGTTGTTGGTTGCATAGGATGATGGTATTCTCAGTTATGGGTGGTTGCGGTAGTGTTGTTAAATATTATGATGATGATAGAATATTTTGGGATGTTATGTGATGTTATTTTGTGGTCTATATGATGTTTTCGGACCTGGTGAAGAGTGAATTTACCATTTGGTAGCATTAATATAGGTTTTTTCGACCTGGCATGTTAGTGTTACTTGCAAATGTGCTTCGTACATTGTGGAAGTGTGGTGTTGCATGTCAATGTAGATTTAGGTCCCAATTAACCCTTAGTGTGGTCCACCTTCACTTATTTCCACTGCAAGTGTTTTGTGCCAACCTATTTGGTGTTTGCATGTTTGAGGTGCATATGTTTCATTGAGGTTGACCTAAACAAGGTTGTTTGAGGTCACAGAGGATATATAAGCAAGGTCAATTTTTGGAGAAGTTTGTAGAATTGAGTAGATGTGAATGTGATCAAGTGTTGTGATCTAGGTGTGACCTTAAATGCCTAAGACTACCAAATGCGGTGAGCAAAAGGTTTCTACCTTTTTTATTGAACCTGAAGTTGCGGGAGGCAGTGAGCCGAAGGTTGTAAGTGGTGTAGAGTTAATATGGTGGATCTTCCTCTTGCTCTGGGTAGTGAACCTCTCTGTAATAGTATTCTCCTATTCTCTTCTATTTTTGGTAGTGAGTACTTTAGGTCGTGAACCCTTGGTAGTGA
>VDFB02062478.1:0-11984 GCA_007258455.2 Sequoia sempervirens
TTGAAGATTGCACCCACTTTGTGTAGTTGTTGTTGAGTGTGGCGAAGCAAAGCGTGGTTATTGGCTCCACCAAGTCAATACCGTCTCTTGAATTCTTAGGAAGTAGACTAGAAATTCTAAACCTTTATCTCATTTTTCTAGTTTTTTTGATCCAAGACCCAAGCAGTAGAGCCTCATTGTCTGGACCTTCATTGTGAATTGAACAACCGTAACATAAGTCCCTTTGTGTTACTAGCATATCACAACGACCATTGAGCTTATCCGCACGTCAATACTTGACATAGGGAACCTTGGAATTGCCATATGATCTTCTCGCAATCTTAGCATACACGGTGGTTTTCAAGAGAGGATAGGGTGTCTTTGGGCATTTTATTCTGATGTTTGGTGTGTCATAAAACACGCATCAACAGGTCAGTCAATTGGTGAAATTCTGATCAGTTTGGAATTTTTAGCTGAAAACAAACATCTATGTGTTTAATTCTAATAGTTTTGGTTTCTGTGATTGATGGAGTTCTGACTACTGTGTGATTTTTATCTGATTACTGTCGTTCATGCATTTAATTGTTATAGTTTTGTTTCTGCCAATTAATGGGTTTTGATTACATTGCATTTTTTGAGCTGAAAACTGTTTATTCATTTTTTATGGATGTTTGACATCTTTGACTTGGTGGAATTCCGATTACTTTTGGTCAAATTGCTCATATGATGGCATAATTGATATTGTTATATATTGCTATACATATATGTTCCTGTTGGTTGGCATACATTACAGCCCATCAGCATGTGTAAATGGGTGATGATCCATAAAGGAGTAGGAAAACAAAACTTATTGGTGGAATCATTTTCAGTAGTTATAGTTCTCAGAAATGACCTGGAAAATGGAGCACAACACAACCTCCAATTTCAAAACCATTGGATGTCTAGAAGTGGTGGTTTTGGCCCGACGTTAGTAGACAGAATGTGAAAGGAACTGTCTGCTGTTTCTCCTTTCAGTTCTACTTTTGGGACCTCCTGGCACATGAGAAGGACATCCCAACGCTAATTTATGGACAAGTGTGAGTTGGATTGTATTAGGGGAGGTAGATTTGATTGTTGTAGATCATTGAGAAGTAGAATTCGAATTGTAAGTCATGCCATAGACTTAATACTGCATATGTAACCAAGTGGAGCAAGGGGCAGATTGTAATCCACTCCATTTTACAACTCGTATTTTTCAAGTTGCTAATTATTCAAGACGCATAATCTATGGTGGCAGTGGGGGGGAAGCATTTGATGACATGACTGAGAATAAAGTAAAGATATCAAAGTTCTTCAATATGTAGTAAATAAAATAGCTCTATATTGAAATAAAGCAAAGACACAATTTAAAATAAAATAAAATAGTAATTAATACTTGGTGTGACTCACAAAGCGAAGTCCTAAAATGCATCCTATAACCTCCATCTGCATGAGCTGCCCTCAACCCATGCAGGGGTAAATCCAAGGAATTGAACCTGCAACCATCATCCATGTTTTCCAATGGCTTGATCGTCCAGTCTACCCTCGAGGGCTAATATGAATTTGTTTAAAATATGTAGTAAATAAAATAATTTAAAGTAAAGTAAAGCAACACTCAAGTGAATCAAAAATTAGTTCTATGTCTTTTTTATATAAATACTTATTTATGTGTCCATGTGTATGTGTAGTAGTTTAAATAGAAATTAAAATTTAATATTCATGTACAAATATAAGATAGTACTTAAGATATGTAGTGAATAATTTGTTTTCATTTAATTTCTTGAAAGTTTTAGAAAAATAAAATTGTTTTAATAAAAAATAAAATAAATAATGTAGATAAAAAACAACTCCTTAAAAAATTTAAAATTTATATATCTATATGTATATATAGTGAATAAATAGTTTTGAAGTAACATAAATAGCTCTTAACTAAACAAAATAACTGTTGTTAAATAAAATAACTCTATTTTTTAATCTATCCATTAAAAATCATGTTGATTTAAAAATTAAAACATCTAATTGTTAAGAATGTTAATATTATTGGTATTATAACATCAAAGTGAAATTGTAATTAAATTAGCATGCATATCTTAAACACATCTATCTAATAGATACTAAAAGATATAGCCTTGAGGTGCTCATTTGTCTAATTATTTTTGGTTCATCTAATAGCCTTGTCGTGTTGGGTTGTATTTGGGTTCAATTTGGGTGGGGATGTGGTCAGGGTCTAAGAATTTGCTTGTGAGTTCATCTTAGATAAACTTGGGCGAACTTGTGATGAACTTTGACAGATTTCTTGCTACCATGATAAATTCAATGGGTTTTATTTTGATGGGATTTCTTTGTTTTGTGTTTTATTTTGACGGGATCTAGTTTCCTTTTCCCTAGTTGAAATGATACTAACCAATACTGACAGGAAATCTGTAAAGATACTACCCAATTCTGACAGAATAACATAGAAATTTAACTACAACACCTAGAACTTTATTACTTTCCAACAGCAATAACATACCGAGTACATATGCAAGTATGGATCAACATGATAATTATTACTGGATTGTTTCGCATATAACAGGTAAATTGAAATATATATATTCCACCCAAAGTATGCCAATAAAACAGTCACCAGTCCTTCGTCTCACAGGCATAGCTTGATGGGCTCCTGATAATCCAAATTTACATAGCAGAATAACACGCGAATCCATCTGGGTTGGAGCTTTGCCTAAATTTTGGCGTCATTCTAAATGCCTTAATTCTTCAACCGATCTTGATCTCCCGGTTCCGTGTGGCCTCTTGTATGTCGGGCTTGAGTAAATAAGTTTCCCGTAATCGGTGTTGTCTCCAGATCCATGAATGAATGTGAAGCTTGCCGTTGGTGTCAACTGGTATCGTCGTCTCCACCATAAACTGTTGGCGTGTAGCTTACAAATTGGGAGGACCGTCTGTAAATGTGCGAGCTTGCGTGAATCACTTGACAATGTGACACATTTATCAGACGCCGGCCAGAGCCAACGACTCTACCTGGACGGTGGATGCAACCCTATCGATGTAGACCTGCAATGATTTCACAGAATGAGAGTTAGACTAAATATGACGCGGATGTATTGAAGCTTAATCATGGGTTTCCTAGATTAAACTATGTCCGATCTGGGTGATCTGGTTGAGCGACTACGTCCTCAAGCTCCAAACAGGAAATGGTTCCAAACTCGTGATGCTCTAACAATAGGATGATACCTGCCTAAATACTAACATGCCGTTCTTCCAAATGAAGTCGGCCACAGGAAAAGAAATAATATTCAAAGTTTAAAACATAACTAAGTGCCACCCAGAAAATGGGTCAGCCACAACCTACTCAAATGTCTTATTAGAATCTATTAGTGTTGAAAAACACTATTGCACAAGTCGGCCCAGCCGATTAATTATTTGAGACATGACAGTCCCCTCACTCAGTTGGTTGGTTGTCCTCAAGCAACCTCAGATTAGGGTGCTCAAAGATCTCTATTCCTTCCTAGGTTGCGTCTTCGGCTGGTAGATTCTTCCACTTGACCAAGTACTCAAGGATAACCTTATTCCTAAGCCGTTTCTCCCTCACGTCCAACACTGTCTCGGGTTTGAGGATTAATTTGCCTTCATCATCGAGTGGTGGTAACCCCTTTGATGGTATGATCTGCTGGCCTAGAGCCTTCTTCAAACATGACACATGGAATACATTGTGGATCCTGCTACCCGGGGGCAACTCAAGTTCATACGCCACTTCACCAATCTTCCTTGTCACCCACAATGGCCCATAGAATCTCGGTTTCAACTTTTCCGCTCTATTCCCTTTGAGAGTTGACTGCCGATATGGCTGCAATCTTAAGTACACCATGTCGTTGACCTCGAAAGTCCTCTCAATCTGTCGCTGGACTGCATATAGTTTTTGCTGATTTTGTCCTCGTTGGAGATTCTCTTTCAAGGAGTTCATGATGTCCATGCTTTGCTGAACCGAATCCTTAGCACTGGGGACTTTACTATTTGAGAGAATCAAATTTATGAAGGAAGTGGCCTCATAACCATAGAGCGCCTTGAATGGTGACATCCTGATGGACATATGGTATTGTGGTGTTGTAGCAAAATTCCCCTGGATGTAAGCACTTGACCCAAGCTGATTGCTGACCTGTCACATAATTTCTCAAGTATCCCTCAATCCATTTATTCGCTATCTTCGTTTGTCCATCCGTTTGGGGGTGGTAGTTGGTGCTGGGTGTTAACTCTGTGTGTGCTAAACGAAATATTTCTTGCCAGAACAAACTGATGAATCTGCTGTCCCTGTCACTTACAATATTTTTTGGCAAACCATGTAGTCTAAATACTTCCTTAAAGAATAAATCTGCCACTTGTGGGGCCTTGAATTCTGAAGGGATGGCATAAAAATGGGCATACTTAGTGAGTCTATCCACTACAACATAAATGCAATCCTTACCTTGCGCCCTTGGGAGCCCCGTGATGAAATCCATCGAAATACTTTCCCACTTTTGATTAGGAATGGGAAGGGGCTGCAGCAAACCAGCTGGTAACACATGCTCTACTTTATTTTGCTGACATGTTAAACATTCTCTCACGTGCTGTAATATGTCGCTTTTCAATCCCTTCCATGCAAAACGCTCCGTGACTTGCTTGTATGTTTTATAGAATCCAGGATGACCAGCAAGAGGAGTATCATGACAAGCTTTGATTATCTTGCTCTTGACCTTAGAGTGAGGCACAAGATAGATTCGATCTTTGTAGAGAATGAGCTCCTCAACCACCTTGTATCTGTCATCAATTACCTTACCTTCCAACACATCATTAGCAAACAAATCCTTAGCATATTCAATGATGATATCCATCCTCCAATCAGCTGATATATCAGTCAAAGCACACAAATAAGTTTTCCTAGAAAGAATATCAGCCACCACATTATTCTTGCCCTTCACATACTCAATGTCAAAATCATAAGCCTGAAGTTTGCTTACCCATTTCTGTTGCCTATCGTTCAAGTCCCGCTGATTGATGAAATGCTTCAAGCTGTTATGATCTGTCTTCACCACAAATTTTCTGCAGACCAAATATTGTCTGAATTTAGCAAGAGCATGCATAATAGCTAACATCTCCTTGTCGTAAATAGAGAAAGCCCTTTCAGGTTGGGTGAGCTTTCTACTCTCATAAGCGATAGGGTGTCGGTTTTGCATTAGGACAACTCCAATGCCTTCTCCTGAAGCATCACACTCAAGCAGAAAAGGGGATGAAAAATCAGGAATAGCCAAAACAGGACACAAACTCATTACCTCTTTAAGTTTTTCAAATGCCTGTTGAGTTGTGGGACTCCATGTGAAAGCTCCTTTCCTTGTCAAGTTGGTCAATGGTGCTGCTAGTTGAGAGAACCCTTTCACAAACCTTCTGTAGTAGCTACATAAACCTACAAATCCTCTTAACTGGATTAAATTCTTGGGAGTAGCCCACTCTTGTATTGCCTTGATCTTCTCTTCATCCACACTAATTCCTTGGGCGCTGATCTTGTGGCCCAAATATAAGATCTCCGTTAACCCAAATTCGCAATTCGACATCTTGGCATAAAATGAATTCTTCTCAAGAATGTCGAGTACTTCTTCTATGTGCTTCAGATGTTCTTCCCAAGTTTTACTATAGATCAAGATGTCATCAAAGAAAACCAACACAAATTTCCTTAATTGAAGAATAGACGATGATTAATAATGGACATCACCACTAATCATACTGACTCCCACACACTGAGATATCTTGGCCCATCCTGGCCCATTCACTGGTCTGGCTCCGCTTTGCCCCTCTCTGGCCTCTTCTTCTTTGTATATGAGAGGATAACGATAAGGAGTGGTGATCATTGGTTTGGCTCCTTATTCCAATTCTATCACATGCTGAAACCCTCGTGGCAACCCCGCTGGTATCTCTTTGAAAACCTTACACTTCTTATCCAGGATAGCTTGAATGTCACTTGGGAACACCCTTTCCACCTTGGGCGCACTTGTATCTGTAATGAAACACTTTGTGGCCCATGCCACTTGATCCTTGCGGAAGGACCGCTCTATTCTTTTAGCCGAAACTACCATAGGCCCATTTCTAGAAAGACCCCTGAGCACAACCTCCTTACCCTCATGCTTGAACTTCAACTCCATGGTTTGGTAGTTGGTGGTGTATTCTCCTAGTGAATGAAGCCATTGCACTCTGAGAACCATGTCTGTGTTGTCCACATCAACAACGAAAAAATCCTCCTCCATCTTGTGGCCACCTAATATTAATTCCATTTGTTGAATTCATTTGGTGTAAGGAAGGACATTACCTCCGGCTGCCAAAACATTGAACCCTTCAAAATCCTCTGTTGCCAAGTGTAGCTTAGTCACCGTCCTTTTATTGATGAAATTGTGCTTGGCCCCACTATCAATCAACACAGTCACTTTCTGCCCTTTGAGGATTCCCCTCACACGTAACGAATGGTATCGGGGTGTTCCAGAGAGTGTTGCCAAGGTGCTTCCTGCTGGTTTCTTTTCTATGACGAGTTCTGGTTGCTCCTCCAAAGTGTCTCCTGCACTAATCTCATAGTCATCGTCAACTTCCTCCTCTGATACCACCTCGATGTAATAAACTTGCCCCCTTCCTTGGCACCTGTGTTGTTCATTCCACTTTTCATTGCAGTAATAGCACAAGCCCTTTTTGCGCAATTCATTCCTTGACATACCTTGTGGACCTGTTGGGGGGAATCTTAGGTGGTGGATTTGGCTTAAAGAAAGGCTTCTTGGGCTGTCCTGTTGGTGCATTTTTGTTGACTGCCTTCTCCTTCTTGGTGTAGTCTTCAAGACTCAAAGCTTTTCGGATGGCGTTCTCCAACGTTGTTGGCTCCAAGGCCCTTACCAGCCCACATAAAGAGTTAGATAGACCCTCAATGAAGAAGAATGTGAGCCTCTTGTCAAATACATTAGACACCATTATTGTTAGTCTCTGAAACATAGTTATCCATGGTGCCGGTTTTCTTCAATTTGGTTAACTCTTCGAAATATGCTTCCAGATCCTTTCTGTCGAACCTGTCCACCAGCTTCTGTGTGAAATCTGTATATGTATTTACTTGCCCAAATCCTTGTGTCACAATACCATGGTGCCACCATTCATGTGCTAGATCCTCCAAGTGCAAAATAACGAATTTGATTGCTTTTTCTTCAGTCATGGAGCTGAGTGGAAAATACGTGTCCAGTTTTTTGTATCCACGATTGTGCAGTCATTTTTCCCAAGCCATCGAAAGTTGGTAGGGAAAGTTTGCTGATCTTGTGCTAAAGGTCCCTATTCTCTCGATGCTGCCTATCGTCACTCTGTCTTGCACTATAGAATTGATTGAAAGATATCGCAGCTTGAGAGTTCTCATCCAACTCCAAGTACTCACGTACAATACTTGCATAACTACGCTGTTCTTCTCCTTCTTGTCGGCCCTCTGTTTTAGGCAAAAATCTGGGCTGAGAATGCTTAAGAGTGTGTCCACCCGTCACTCTGCTTTGTTCTCCCGAGCATTCTGAATTGCTTCCTTCGTCATGGTTGGGGCTTGATTTGATGTTGTTAACATCAGCTGTAAGTGATTGTATGGCTTGGAATAAGGCTTGATTTGTTTGATCTTGCTGCTTCATGAAACTATCCAGCTTGTTGTTCTGATCTTGATCCCTCATTCTCTCCTTACCTCTGCCTCCTATTCCCTGAGCAGCTTCAGACTTTTTCTTTTCCCTTTCCAAGGCCCTAATATCCCTTTGGCTCAGTTGCATAAACTCACAACCACAGGGTGGTAGGCCTTAAGGCTCTGATACCACTGAAATGATACTAACCAATATTGACAGGAAATCTGTAAAAGATACTACCCAATTCTGATAGAATAACATAGAAATTTAACTACAACACCCAAAACTTTATTACTCTCCAACAATAATAACATACCGATTACATATGCAAGTATGGATCAACATGATAATTATTATTGGATTGTTTCGCATATAACAGGTAAACTGAAATATATATATTCCACCCAAAGTATGCCAATAAAATAGACATCGGTCCTTCGTCTCACATGTATAGCATGATGGGCTCTCGATAATCCAAATTTACACAACAAAATAACATGCGAATCCGTCTGGGTTGGAGCTCCGCCTAAATTTTGGTGTCGCTCTAAATGCCTTAATTCTTCAGCCAATCTTGATCTCCTGGTTCCGTGTGGCCTCTTGTATGTCGGGCTTGAGTGAATAAGTTTCACGTAATCAGTGTTGTCTCTGGATCCGTGAATGAATGTGAAGCGCCGTTGGTGTTAATTGGTATTGTCGTCTCCACCATAAACTGTTGGTGTGTAGCTCCCAAACTGGGAGGACTGTCTGTAAATGTGCGAGCCTGCGTGAATCACTTGACGATGTGATGCATTCATCAGACGCCGGCTAGAGCCAACGGCTCTACCTGGACGGTGGATGCAACCCTCTATCGATGTAGACCTGCAATGATTTTACAAAACGAGAGTCGGACTAAATATGATGCAGATGTATTGAAGCTTAATCATGGGTTTCCCAGATTGAACTACGTCCGACTTGGGTGATCTGGTTGAGCGACTACGTCCTCAAGCTTCAAACAGGAAATGGTTCCAAACTCGTGATGCTCTAACAATAGGATGATACCTGCCTAAATACTAACATGTCATTCTTCCAAATGAAGACGGCCACAGGAAAGAAATAATATTCAAACTTTAAAACATAATTAAGCGCCACCCAGAAAATGGGCCGGCCACAACCTTCTCAAATGTCTTATTAGAATCTATTAGTGTTGAAAAACACTATTGCACAAGTCATTGACCGATTAATTATTTGAGACATGACAGTCCCCTCACTCAGTTGGTTGGTTGTCCTCAAGCAACCTCAGATTAGGGTGCTCAAAGATCTCTATTCCTTCCCAGGTTGCGTCTTCGGCTGGTAGATTCTTCCACTTGACCAAGTACTCAAGGATAACCTTATTCCTAAGCCGTTTCTCCCTCAAATGCTCTTGTCGGGTTTACGAAGTTAATTTACCTTCATCATAATTCGGTTTGTGGCTTGCTTTGATGGTATGATTTGCTGGCCTAGAGCCTTCTTCAAACATGACACATGGAGACCATTGTGGATCCTGCTGCGAGGGGCAACTCAAGTTCATCGCCCTTCACCAATCTTCCTTGTACTTGGCCCATAGAATCACCGGGTTTCAACTTTTCCGCTCCATTCCCCTTGAGAGTTGATTGTCGATATGGCTGCAATCTCAAGTACACCATGTCGTTGACCTCGAAAGTCCTCTCAATCCATCACTGATCTGCATATAGTTTTTGCTGATTTTGTGCTCGTTGGAGATTCTCTTTGAAGGAGTTCATGATGTCCACGCTTTGCTGAACCACATCCCTAGCATTGGGGACTTTACTATCTGAGAGAATCAAATTTATGAAGGAAGTGGCCTTGTAACCATAGAGTGACTTGAATGGCGACATCCTGATGGACATATGATATGTGGTGTTGTAGCAAAATTCCCCTCGATGCAATCACTTGACCCAAGCTGATTGTTGCCCTGTCACATAGTTTCTCAAGTATCCCTCAATCCATTTATTCACTATCTCCATTTTCCATCCGGGGGGTGATAGCTGGTGCTGGGTGTTAACTCTGTGTGTGCTAAACGAAAGAGTTCTTGCCAAAAAAAACTGATGAATCTGCTGTCCCTGTCACTCACAATATTTTCTGGCAAACCATGTAGTCTAACTACTTCCCTAAAGAATAAATCTGCCACTTGTGGGGCCTTGAATTCTGAAGTGATGGCACAGAAATGGGCATACTTAGTGAGTCTATCTACTACAACATAAATGCAATCCTTACCTTGCGCCCTTGGCAGCCCCGTGATGAAATCCATCGTAATGCTTTCCCACTTTTGATTAGGAATGGGAAGGGGCTGCAGCAAACCAGCTGGTAACACATGCTCTGTTTTATTTTGTTGACATGTCAAGCATTCTCTCATGTGCTGCAATATGTCGCTTTTCAATCCCTTCCACGCAAAACGTTCCCTGACTTGTATGTTTTATAGAATCCAAGATGACCAGCAAGAGGATTATCATGACAAGCTTTGATTATCTTGCTCTTGACCTTAGAGTGAGGCACAAGATAGACCCAATCTTTGTAGAGAATGAGCTCCTCAACCACCCTGTACCTATCATCAATTACCTTGCCCTCCAACACATCATTAGCAAATGAATCCTTAGCATATTCAGCGGTAATATCCATCCTCCAATCAGCTGATATATCAGTCATAGCACACAGATAAGGTTTCCTAAAGAGCATCAGCCACCACATTATTCTTGCCCTTCACATACTCAATGTCAAAATCATAAACTTGAAGTTTGCTTACCCATTTTTGTTGTCTATCGTTCAGGTCCCGCTGATTGAGGAAATACTTCAAGTTGTTATGATCTGTTTTCACCACAAATTTCCCGCAGACCAAATATTGTCTGAATTTAGCAAGCGCATGCATAATAGCCAACATCTCCTTGTCATAAATAGAGAAAGCCCTTTCAGGTTTGGTGAGCTTTCTACTCTCATAAGCAATAGGGTGTCGGTTTTGCATTAAGACAGCTCCAATGCCTTTGCCTGAAACATCACACTCAAGCACAAACGGAGATGAAAAATCAGGAATAGCCAGAACGGGACACAAACTCATTACCTTCTTGAGTTTTTCGAATGCTTGTTGGGCTATGGGACTCCATGTGAAAGCTCCTTTCTTCATCAAGTTGGTCAATGGTGCTGCCAGTTGAAAGAACCCCTTCACGAACCTCCTGTAGTAGCTACATAAGCCTACAAATCCTCTCAGCTGAGTCAAATTCTTGGGGGTAGCCCACTCTTGTATTGCCTTGATCTTTTCTTCATCCACACTAACCCCTTGGGCATTGATCTTGTGGCCCAAATATAAGATCTCTGTCAACCCAAATTCGCATTTCGACATCTTGGCATAGAATGAATTCTTCTCAAGGATGTCAAGCACTTCCTCTATGTGCTTCAAATGTTCTTCCCAAGTTTTACTATAGATCAAGATGTCATCAAAGAAAACCAACACAAGTTTCCTTAACTGAAGAATAAATACCTGATTCATGCATGATTGAAAAGTAGCGGGGGCATTGGTTAACCCGAATGGCATCACCAGGAATTCATAATGCCCGTAGTGGCACCTGAAAGCTGTCTTTTGGACATCCTCCTCTCTAACTCTAATATGATGGTAGCCGGACCGCAAATCAATCTTGGAAAAGTAAACTGCTCCATGCAGTTCATCAATTAATTCATCGATCCTAGGGATAGGGTAGCAGTTCTTAATTGTCTTCTTGTTGAGTGCTCGATAATCAATACACATCCTAAGTGTCCCATCCTTCATTTTTACCAACACCACCGACGAAGCAAAGGGGCTTGAGCTTGGGCGTATGAACCCCATATCCAATAGTTCCCTGATTGCCTTCTCAATTTCTTCTTTGTATATTCGAGGATGACAATAAGGAGTGGTGATTACTGGTTTGGTCCTTCTTCCAATTTTATCACATGCTGAAACCCTCGATCTAGTGGCAACCCCGCTGGTATTTCTTTGAAAACCTTACACTTCTTATCCAGGATAGCCTGAATGTCACTTGGGAATGCCCTTTCCTCCTTGGGCGCACTTGTATCTGTAATGAAGCACTCCGTGGCCCATGCCACTTGATCCCTGCGGAAGGACCGCTCCATTCTTTTAGCCGAAACTACCATAGGCCCATTTCTAGAAAGGCCCTTGAGCACAACCTCCCTACCCTCATGCTTGAATTTCAGCTCCATGGTTTGGTAATTGGTGGTGTATTCCCCTAGTGAATGAAGCCACTGCACTCCCAGGACCATATCTGTGTCGCCGACATCTACAACATAGAAATCCTCCCTCATCTTGTGTCCTCCTAATAT